>JAKKZJ010000012.1:22432879-22442958 GCA_033441845.1 Pangasius mekongensis | reverse complement strand
CTCTCCGTTGAATGTAAAATATTTTTAACAGACAATCCTTAAAGGGACTTTTGAGTTAGCATCTAGGTCTAGTTGAAATTGGATCTCCTGTACTGGCGATCCAGAGAGAACAAGATGTCACCCCCCCTTCCTCTCTGTAGCCAACTCTTGACATCCTACGCTATTCCTTCTTAACTCCTCGTCTGGTTATAACAGATCAGGATTAGCATTCCATGTGATCCATCATCATGAATGTGCCCCAGGAAGCTGAGAAGAAACACTACACCGCACCGTCGGAGCAAGACGCCTCTCAGAAGCACCTCTTACAGCTAAAGTCATTCCACAGCACCTCGTCTCTAAACATCCGGCTGCAACACAGACTCGGCAGCAGACTCTGACAAAGAGAGGCGGAAAACAAAAGCAGATGAAAACAGTCGGGGAGGAGAAGTGAAGGCTGGAAAAGCCATCAGCCCCCAGACTCCAATTAAGGATGGAGTTATGGAAAAATTGAGCCTGCTATTTTTTTTTTTTTTTTTTTACACCGACATAAAAATGCTCAATTTGAGAACTTATCTCCTCTGCACACAGGAGTCCTTTAAGCAGGTAGAGAGGAACCAGGGTTCATGAGTCTCCTGAGAAATAATAAATTATGGGCCTTTTTAGATGCAGCAGACGGAAGATTTTCTCCGAGAGCGAGCTCTTGAGCAGCACTGGAGTGGTATCATGAAGTGTTTTATTTCTCTTATACCACGGCACTTTGCCAGCAATTAGTTTTTTTAATTAGAGAATAACCCAATACTTTTGATCTGTTTATAGTTACTTTTAATGATGTACACAAAAGAAGTTATCACTTACATTATAACAGTCATTTTCCTTACTAGACTCTGTCTTTTTTTTCGTTCTTTTTCTTCTTCAGATTGTGCAAAGCAAAGCAATCAAACTATGCTAGCTACGTGCACTCACATCTCTGCTACGTCATTCCAACCTTATTTTTCTATACCCCTTTTAATGAGAGGTCGTATGTGACAGGATAAGATTCAACCATTGTTGTGTTTTCCTTTCGTTTTTACAAACAGTAAATTGGAACTAATTGCAGGTCGGATCTAAAAGTTGTGAGCGGGGAACTGAAGAAATGTCGGACCGCATTGACCATAGGTTTGGTCAGAGGAATCGTTTGAGCCAATCATTTGGTGTTTTACTGCCACGTACCTAAATTGTATAGAATTGAGAGCTCGTGTCGCTCGTCACTGAAATCATGACTCTGTCTCTCGCACATCCCTAGAAAATGAAGTTGCCAGGCTTTTGTTGCTTATATACAGATTTAAGTCACTTCTTTAAAAAGAAATCTGACTGACATTAACAATTTACCACACTCAGAAGCAGAAGCCTTTATTTGTCACATATACATTACAGCACAGTGAAATTCTTTTCTTCGCATATCCCAGCTTGTTAGGAAGCTGGGGTCAGAGTGCAGGGTCAGCGCCATGATACAGCGCCCCCTGGAGCAGAGAGGGTTAAGGGCCTTGCTCATGGGCCCAACAGTGGCAGCTTGGCAGTGCTGGGGCTTGAACCCCTGCCTTTCTGATCAGTAACCCAGAGCCTTAACCACTGAGCCACCATTACCCGACTCATTAACCAAAAGAGTTCCTCTGGTTATAGATGTTTATTCTCGTTCCTTTTAAAAGCAGAACAGTGTAAACATTTGAACAAGGACAAGCTTTTATTATCTTATTTAGAAATCTCACAATGCTTTGGTGGACTGTCATACTTTACCCAGGTTACGGAGCAGACAGTGGGGGGAAGAAAAAAAAAGAACCTGCCCCCATAACCCGCTCTGTTACTGAAAAAGGCTCGAGTCATTAGCCTCCTTGTTTAAAGGAAGCTGTTTCTTTGCATTCAGTGTGTTTGCGTGTGTATACTATAATCATTTCTTTATATGTCCAGTGGCTCGATTGAGCAGGTTTGGGCTGGATAATGTGTCTGAAGCTTTCTAGCAGCAGTGGTCAGTAGAGGTCAGATATTGCTCAGATAATGCTCTGGGTTCTTGTAAAGAGAGACTGAGTATGTAGGTGTGATCACACATGGCCTTATGATGGATTGAGCAGGTGGGTGATGAGGAAAATCGGAGTAGCAGTTTTGGCCTTGCTCCTCCTCTATGATCCCATTTGGCGCAGCTCGAAGCATAAACGTACTAATGATCCCAACTGGCAGCCCAACAACTCTGTCTGTGTGTGTTTCCCCTGATGCATTAGCTAACATTCCTGCCTTGACATTCCTTTGTCTGACGAGCTCTGGGATAGGACAGAGAGGAAAAACAAATACCACTCCATGACACAAGCTGTCTCTTTCTCCTTAGCCGACGGGAGCGGGAGTAACTGAGCCTGTATCGCTTGGGCAGAAAAGCACTTTCCACATATGCACTTCAATGGAAAACGGCTTCTACAGTGTCGCTCCCCAGACACCAATTCCTACCCAGTACAGCTTGATTCAGAGCATTGTCCGATACATATTTCAAATAACTCTGCTAAATAGTTGTCGTTTTCCTTTTTTTAGAAAAAAAAAAAATCAGCATCTGTGATTGTGATCCGACTTTTTCTTTTTCTTTCCTCGTCCTGCTGCAGGAAATAGGGTCTCTCATAAATGCAGAATATGGGAAGGGGTCACTGGGGTTGGGGTACACATAAAAGATTGTTGTTCCAGAGGGGAATGGATACAATAATCCTGAATCCAGTTAACATGCACACTTGGGGATCAGAGGTCTCTGTCCGTGCACTAAGTGGAGAGTTCCTCCGGAAACCATTTGGTGCTGGGGGTCTCCCTGGCGCTCCTCCAGGGGCCTGTCCGCTATTCGTAACATCTTCCGCAGATGCCTGTAAACGAGGGGGTGAAGGATCCTGAGTGACACATACCTGAACGTTTGGAATAACCATACACCATACATGGGTCTCTTTTAAATCCTAGTGCTGTTGAACTCTGGATTCTGATTGGTCAGAAGGTGCTGATTAATTTTCTCTAACAGCAGCTCTGACACTAGTGCAGCTGCAAATCACAGGTTTATATGAATGCACTCGTTCTAATGTGTCCTCGTTTCTATAGAGACAACTCATTCACAGCGACCTATATAGGGGATGCTCCACCGAAACGATTAAAAATTTTCATTTAACATTTATGGAAGGAGTCTCCAGTGTCAGAGCTTTGTACAGTCAGAGGTAAAGCTGTAACTTTAAGTTTTCTGACACCGGAATGTGTTCAGGAAAAAAAAAAAAAAAGAGTTTGGGTTTGTGATTTCTCTTCCACATGACGGCTTGAGGTTTTAAGTCTCAGTAACTTTGAGGAACAGACAACAGTTCATTTCATCACACCAACCTGGCGTTGTTGTTGTTGTTGTTGTTTTTTCTATAACTACCCCACACACTGTTTCATGCTTTACTTAACAAGGAGTCCTACTTTCACCTTGCTGGGACATGGAAAGGATAAGCTGATGCCCCTACAAGGAAAAATTGCACTTGCAATTTTCCCTGAAATTCAAACAATGCACCAAGTCACTCGAATGTGTCCAAGTTTTTTTTTTTTTTTTTTTTTTCCTTCACCTGGAAAATCTTGTAAGGCCTAAACACTTGTAAATCCATGTTCCTGTGTTACTTGCACAAATCGATACAACATGGGACAAGCAAGAAAATGAATTAGATTGTAGGGAGGGGTCTGTTTCCATGTTTCCATATGCTGAGAGAGAAAATCCAATGTGTCTGTTTTCTGATTGTAATCAGACAGGTATGGCTTTACTTAAGGGTACATGGTCCAAAAAGCAATTTGTGTTACTCAGTGGTATGTGTGCATTTCCCTTCTGATGTATGAGGAATAGCATTCCTGTCCGACATTCCTCTGTCTAAAGAGATGTTGGGGTAAAGGAGAAAGTCGTGACAATTTGACCTGACGACTGGAACGTGGTTCCTCTTATCCTTGATTAACACATCTTTACGCTTACCATTCCTTCTTTTTAACAAACACCTTGATGATTTGTTAAACTCTTGGCATTATTTCTTCCCTTTGGGTCTCTTGTCTTAATATTTATAGTGTCTGAGAGGGCCTCCTTTTTGAGGTCCTCTCCATACACAGGCCACAGCAGCTCCTTCTGACCGTGCTCTGGAAATTTGGGAGGAGCAGTGACTCGTGTGCAAGTGTACACTATATTTACACTGAATTTAGAGGTTTTAATAAGCTGGGGGTTTTTTTCCTCTCTCATTGAAAGGGCCAGTTTGATTTGTGAGCTGCTAGTCGGTAATTGTAAGTTCCATTGCGCCAATTAACCAGCCGTTAGGCGGTGGAGGTCTGGGAGCATGGTGTGGACATGGCTACATGTTCCAGCCATTATTCACCATGTTCAGCACCAGAAACTGGAAAACGTTCTTCTGTCTATGTCTGTTTTCCATATTTATACCTGTTACTAGAAGTAGAAGATATTTCGGACGGACTCAGTTTGCCAGTATACTTCATGTCCTCCCTTGTGATGATTTGTCTTACCAAGATTCATTCTTTGGAGAAAAAGAGAGAGAAATTGGAATTAATGTTCCATAACCATATCCAGAGTCCAGAATACCAAACGATTTTTCCCCTCTCATTCTGGAATGAATTCATTTCCAACTAATTTAAGGAACGGGAGGTTTGGGGGGAACTTTCGATCCAAGCCTTGATTTATTTATCCGCATTGAAATGGAGGGCAACATTCTGGCTGTTCAGGACGGAGACGTCTATACGGCTTTAAATGATTTTGAAAGGTTGGATTTATGAAGTCCCTTCAAGTGAAGAGCAGGAATTCGTACTGACTGGATGTGATGGAGCACCTACGCACCTGCCCTGAACCGGATAAACAAAGATCCTTCATGCCAGAACCTGCAGTGCGTCATATAGGGCCAAAAGGCTGGATTATGTACTCGAACACACTGTCCTTGCATGCGAGGTAAACAGAACTGATTAGGGAGGGATTTCAGTCAAACTGGCCACCGGTGCATTGCCGTTAGATGCTGCAACTCCATCTTTGGCTTATTAATGTTGATGGTTTTTCCACAACAAGATTGATTTGATTAAATCATGGGTTCGACTGGCACAAGCTCTGCAACTTGCAGGTTAACTCAAGTGGAACAAAAGTCAGTCCAGAGTAATTTTATACTAAGGGCAGAGGCTTGCATACACCCCCACACACACACACACACACACACACTTGTACTACAGGGACGGTTTGACTTATGGCGTGTTTCATTTGTATCCCACCATATCATTAAGTGACCCTATTAAGTGAACAAGCTGTAAGGAATGGAGGGATCTCTCTGCAGCGACACATCTGTGCAGCTCTGTAGCGGGCACTGTGGAAACGATTATTAAGCGAATAAATCAGGTACTTCTCTCTCGCCCCCATTGCCTCAGTCCATAATTTTCATACTCACTCAATCTCTGGTATCTTGCATCATATCCATGCATCCATTAATCACTTAAGAAAACAAAAGGAGAAGTGCACGCTGGGGCGATGGATGCAGCAGTGGAATATTAAGTGTCTTTGGTTTGGTACGGTCCTCGTGCTAACTAGCATCTGTCACGAAAAAGAAATGGGGCGGCTCAAATGAGGGGTACGTTTCTGTTTTTCAGCGCAGTCTGCCGTCGGGGCTGAGTAGCTCTCCAGGATAATCAGACAGGAAGTTTTTGTGGTGGCGTTGCTGATGACCTTCAGCACATGAAAACCCATCAGCTGTAACGGCTCCTCTTAGGAGGACTCGAACCGGGCTGCCTCCTGCAGCGCCAGGAGCCTGAGGATTCTTTCCTCCGTTTCGCTCCGTCTGCTTCAGAAAGACACAAATATGCGACTGTGAAAAACCAGAAGCTAATTGCGGTGTCAGATTTTGCATAGACAAGCAGAGATGCGTCCGCGCCGGCCTCGTTACGGAGAGCCGCAGGAAAGGGAAGTGATGTCATATATGTGTAGAGACTGAGATGGCGTGGACAGCAGTCCTAACCTCTAACCTCTTTTTTTTTTTTCTTATCTGCTTGTGTTTTCTGTTTAGCTGGTTTACGGAGGAGCTTCCGTCTCAGCAGGAGAGGAAAGAAGACGAACAAGTCCATGTACGAGTGTAAAAAGAGCGAGCAGTACGACACCGCCGATGTCCCCACTTATGAAGAAGTGGCTCCGTACTGCAGAGCTCATGGAGCCAAGCACAGGCTCGTCGTCCTGGTCGGTAAGTGCTGTGATGAAGTGGAGTTACTGTTACAAACCCAGAATTGATTATTTTCCTAGAACCGCATGTCCATGAGGTGTTTTTTTTTTTTTAAATTCCTCTAATATCACAGCAACTCCCCAATGACTGCTGTTTTTCATTTGTTAAAGAACAACACACTGCACTTTTTTCCATTTATAGTTACATTTAATGTTGTGCAACGAGTTAGTTCCTTTCTCGTGTGTATTAACCCTAACCCTAACCCTAGGTATACATAGTCATTCCCTTTTTTTCTGGCCTCTCATTTTTTTCGTCTTCTCTCTTTTTAAAAAAAAAAAATAAGGGGAAAAAAAAACGCCGATTATGTTATGTTACCGAGAAACCCAAAGCGCTGACACTGGAGACTCCTTCCATAAATGTTAAATAAACATCTCCTTACAGGAAAGTCCCCATATCAGCGGTTACGTGTTTTTCTTCATCTTTTTATGCTATATAAATGATAACGTAATGCAGAAGGTAGCCGTTTATGCTCCTTTCCCAGGCGAAAGTCTATCATGCCATATGTTTTTACCTCTGACAAATAAAATTGTCCGTGACTGTGGGACTGTTGAAGTCTTTATTTAGCATCGGGTCATGGTGATACAGCGGCTAGGCCTTGCTGTGGTTTAGTTTGGTGAATTAAACGCAGTGTATGGACTTCATCACAAACTGTACATGTGCTCGGCGTGTTTTTCTCTCATCATGACGCCCCAATTAGGCCCCTGCTATTGCAGTCAAGCTAATGCAAATATTTTCAATTAACTCTCACAATTTGGAGGACAGTGTCATGGACAGTCTCAGCGCTGACGGAGCAAAGACCTGCCGTCAGTCTGCTGTGTGTTTGCCCTGTTTTTATTTCAGATTGTTTTTCTGTTCCCGTGAGATGAACCTTCTTACTTTCCCTGCTCCGTATTTACTTTTTCCCCCCCTGTTCTCCCCTATTTTTCTTTTCTTGCCCTCTATTATTGTTCCTGTCTTTCTGGGTTTCTCTGTCCTGTCTTTCTTTCTCATTTCATTTTGTGATGAATGTCTTTCTTTGTCTCGCTCTCGCTCTTTCATTCAGCATGTAGACATTATTTTTGAATTCAGAACCATTAGTTAAATAACTTCCTGTTTTTTCCCTTCTCTCTCTCTCTCTCTCTCTCTCTCTCTCTCTCTCTCTCTCTCTCTCTCTCTCTCACTCTCCTCTTTCTTTGTTCTGGCTTTCGTTTCCAACATGATGTCGACTCTGCGCTTTTCTTGGCCTGGACGTTTCTCTGTTTTTAAGTTTGAATGAAACTCGTTAATCTAAACCAAAGCCTTTGATATTTTTAACCTCCACCATCTCGATAAGATGTTTAACCCTGACTCTGGACAACAGGGTTAAATAAAATCAACCAGATTCCTCTCTGCTTTCCCTCCATCGTGAGAGACACGTCTGTCAGTGGCTCCATTTCAAGCAAATGTCTAGACAAACGGTGGTCTTATCTGTTTAGATGCATATTAATCCCAGAGCCAGCATGAACACACACGTACACGTATGCACGTTATAGTGAGACCACCACCGTGCCTTAGCTGAAACCTGAGCAAATGATCTGTTTTGTTCAACGTCTTTGATTCGGGCCGAGGGAAATTTCTGTGACGTCGACGTTCTGGGACTCCTGTTAGCAATAGTAGTAACATCAGGATGCAATGGAAATGATGCAATGTCCAGGACTGAAAAATTCATTTAGAAATAAAAATATATCAAAGTGGAAACAGATTGATGTGATTTTTGGCTCTCTGATTTTTTATTTTTTTTTCATGGAGTTTACACGAGCAGTGTGTGTATAAGGATCTGGAGAGTGCTGCGATGACAGAAATATCAATCAGATCGCAAATACACAACGGCTGTGACCAGAAGCAAAGGAAACAGCCCTCCTCCACTCAGAATTCCTACTCGGGAGCTCTGGACGGTCTCCTCAACCTCCGAGTGACGTCAGATCAACATGGCTGCTCACAGCATCAACAGGAAACAAAGCAGCACTTTTTACTTTGAAATGAATTATACTGTATACGTATAACGAGTATTAGCTTCAGTTAGGTCAACGTTCAGACGTATTCGCTTGTTAAATCTAAATCCGCTGACACTACAGTTCACTGGTTTAAGCAGGTAAATATACATCACTCGTCACAGCTAGCTGGCTAGCTTGTCGCTAACAAAAGACAAACATCAAGGTGTCCAGTTTGTAGCTCGAATACAAACTGACTTGCAGAATGAAGCGTCAGTGAGTCACTAAGGCCTGTTACATCCTCTACACAAGCACATAAACCTGATCGCAAGTGCATGAGCTGACACCAGTCTTTTACTTCCTTACCTTACACACGTGCCGGAGCGATAAATGGCTAATCTGCAAAGTAAAGGTGGCAGGTTTGAAATGGTAACTGAGTAGAAACGGATCATTTTGCTATCTGCTCTCTTCCACATACATGAGCTCACAGATGCCCATGATTGGATGCTATCACTGTGATTGACAGGGGCCAGACGGTATAGGTCCCTCCTACCCCGAGACACACACACACACACACACAAGAGAATGTAACAGGCGTAAGTCATGACAGAGTGTTTTTTTTTCCTTTTCTTTCAGGTCACCGTAGTGGAGATGTTTCTTACAGATTGAGTGTTTAGGGATTTAGATTAATTTATCACTTTAAAACCACTGGCTACATTATTTTTTTTTAAACGAGGGGAAAGGACCAGGAAAGGGCAAGCACCTCACTTTAACCGAGCTCCGAGTAAAATCCATGCCTTGAATTCGTGCTTTTATATAAATGTTTCCCATTAGACGATGTGATTCCGTCTCATCCTCCACATCTCAGCCGAAGCCCTGTCATCTCATTCAAACAGACAACCGTACGTTAGAGTCAGCTGCTGCTAAATGATAAAAATATTGATATTTACCGATGCAGATTTCTGACATCAGTGTCGGTTTCAGCTTGAAATTCAAATTGGATTTGAAGTTACTGACAGTACAGAGGGACGTCTGTTCAAACTGCAGAAACGCAAATCAGACACGCTGGGGGGAGAAAAAAGCAAACGTAATTGAAAATGTGTCTGTGAACTAACCTGTGTGTGTGTGTGTGTGTGTGTGTGTGTGTGTGTGTGTGTGTGTGCGTGCGCGCATAGGGGAACACAGTGCTAACGCAACAGGTTCATGCTGAAACACTGAATACAACACAGTGTATTACAGCACAGTGTGCTGCTTGGGCTGGAAGTGATTACACGTCTGCTTTTAAAGAGCTCTCCTGCTAATGAGAGACCTGATCAACTCTGACACTTTTACTGCTGCTGCAACATGCACCAAGGAGTGTGTGTGTGTGTGTGTGTGTGTGTGTGTGTTCAGATACATACACTGGTTATTAAGACGATACTCTCAGACACACTCAGGAAACAGTCAGAAAACATTCACTAAAATTGCTCAAATTTGTTGTTGTTGTTTTTTTTTTAATAGTAAAAATGTAGCCACTGTTTCTGGCTTGTTTAAAACTCGCTGCAAAGTAAATAAAGAAAAACAGAAGTAAAAAAAAATAGACAAAGAGAGGTGTGTTAGCCCCGTGTTAAATCAGGTTTAGATGGTAGAGGTGAGAGAGTGTGTGTGTGTGTGTGTGTGTGTGTGTGTGTGTGAGAGAGAGTGACGAGCGGTTTAAGACTGACTGTGTCTCTGCTGAACCCATTATCAGATTAACACACAGCACTACAACACACACAGCTGAGCTACGAGACAATGAGCACCTCAGCATACATCCTGAGAGAGGAGGAGAGAGAAAGAGAGATGGAGAGACAAAGAGAGAGAGAGATTGGGAGAGATGGGAGGAGAGAGAGGAAAGAAAGGAGGAAAA
>JAKKZJ010000012.1:22392058-22409452 GCA_033441845.1 Pangasius mekongensis | reverse complement strand
GAGTGAGTTGCAGTAGTCCAGTCTTGAAATGACAAGGGACTGAACCAGCACCTGTGTAGCCTGTGTGGAAAGAAATGTGCGAATTCTTCTGATGTTATAGAGGAGAAAGCGACATGAGCGTGTTAGATTAGCAATTTTTAAAATTATGTAAACGTGTAAAGATTTAGCATTTTTAAAATTATGTAAACGTGTAAAAGGTGATTATTATTAAAGTCAAGTCGAAGAAAAGCAACATCAGTCATGAAATGTGTAACGCATGGACGTCTGGTAAGACATGCAACGTGAGGAGGTGCTACATCTCCAGTTATAAATTGTCGGGTTTTCTGTACTCTGATCGATTTATGATGTGTAGCACTCATTGAAAAGGCTCTATAGTATGTCGTCCCCCTACCTCGAGTTGCAAATGCCTCCAGATTCTTAAACAACAGTCTAAAGTTTCTCTTGCGGCCTTCTAACCACGATAACGGGGTTGAAATTGGCAGTGAATAAATTGGAAGAAAATTGGGTGAAAAAATAAAAACCCGGGGCGAAACTAATCATTTGCTCTGCAAATAAAAAGAAAGAAAGAGAGAGAGAGAGATGCGAGAGGGCCAGGAGGAGAGAGATGGTGCTGAGTGGAGAGGAATGAGAGCTGATTGCAGTCCAGGCCTGGCCACACACCATTGGTTTACTTTACAGCCGTTCAGCTTTTTTTTTCTTCGATACTCCGCTTGGCAAAAACCGAACCACTGTCTGTCTGAACGCGTTCTCCATTTCTCTCTTTATGCCTTTGGCAGGATGTAACCCCATATCTCTCGCTCATCTGTGGCTCCCAGTAAAAAAAACCTGTGCTAAATCAGTAAAGCCGCTCAAACCATGCCATGTTCTCGGAGACTAGCACTAAAACCTGGTCACACAAACACTAAACTCCGAGCCACAAGACCGGAGCGCGAGGAAGGGGGGGGGAGTCCACGCAAGCTGGAGGCCAGAGATACACCAACAGCTATTGGTCTGAGAATTTCTCCACATCGAGCACATAATAACCAGTAGATGAAATTAGAAGTGAAAAAAAAAAAAAGTACCTATGTATCTGTAAGACTCATCTTAAGCTCTGGAGTCGTTCCCCAGCTTTATGTTTGTGTAGGCTTGGGGCTGAGGAGGACGGTACATTTTATGCGTCTGGGTTGTTAATCGTCTAATGTGGTTTTGAATCCATTATGCATTCAGATGTGCAGCGCTGTAAAAGTGTGGTGAGCCTCATCATTTTCCAGCACCACTCATTTCAACCGTTTCACATCCAGACCTCAAACTATAACAGGACCCGGTTCGCTAAAGCATTAAACACCACCGTCATCCTTTTATTCATCGCTAGTACATATTTTCTGCATTTCTGCCTGTTAAGCAACTTTTATTGAGCAGGTTTTTTTATTATGCGTTCTGAAGGAGTCCATGAAAATTCCACACTTTGAATTCTGCCAGACTCCGGGATCGGCGGCGGTGTGACGCGAGGGTCTGCAGGTTCTTCGACTGAATTAGTGTTAAATCGGCTTAAAAGAAAATTTGCACGGTTTTGTATTGTAGGCAAACGAATACTATTAATCTGCTGGATTTAGTCTTTTTCTTCACCCGTACTCCTCTGTTCGTACTCTCAGGTCTGCTGGCACTGGACTCTTAGCCGTCCCGAAATTCAGACTGTTGGGTCCCTGTTGGGGCAGATGTTTAGCGTCATGACCCCCAAACTCTGGAGCTCTGTACCTCAATCTCTTCAACTTGTATTCTTCACTTTCCATCTTCAAGGCCCAACTTAAAAGCGTTCTCTTTTCTCAACACTTTCGATCTTTTTTCTCTCCAGTTAAAGTGTGTGTGTTTGTTTTCTGGTTGGGTATGAGAAAGGCTCTACATAAAATTAATGTATTATTATTATTTATTATTATTATTATATAGTGAGTGCAGAAGTTAAAATGATGAAACCAACACGTCACTTAATGCGAGGTTTCACAGATTTATTTACCTTTACTATCGTTTAAAATGCTCAGACAGTGTAGGGTAAGTAAAACAGGACATCCTGTTATAGCGGTGCGATGCAGCCCGATACCAACTGTTACAATATTTTTATTTGTTAAAGAAACTAAAAATTTTAAATATATTTTATGATATATAAAATTACATTTAATGTTGTGGAATGTCCACAAGACAAGTTAGTTCCTGTTCTCACTTCCATTATAGCAGCTAGAAACCGTCATTCCTTCAACAGCCTCTCTTTTTTTTTTTTTTTCCCCCTCTATCTTGAAGTTAATAAGATAAAAAAAAAAGAAAACGGCGCTTGTCAGGTTTCCTGAGAAACCGCAAAGCATAAAGATGTCGGAAAACTTAAACTTTACAACTTTACCTCTGACTGACACTGGAGACTCCTTCTATAAATGTTAAATAAATGTCTCCTAAAAGAAAACTTCACATCAAAGATTAAACACGGTGATTAGCGGTAATTTTAGATTTTACTCGGATAAGAAATCTTTACTGTGAAGACACTGATCTCGTCTGCTGCTGAAGGGTTTGGTGCCGCTAGAGAAGCGGCTCCAGTCAGAGACGCTAATCGGGACGATTCTCCGCTTCGTGTCTCAGCTCGGCTCTCATTGCACCTGGGTCAGGAGGGTGACTGCGTTCAGCGCAGGTTCTTAATTAAAGTGCAGCTTATTCACCAGTGGAAACAACAACAGCTTGGAGGACAGGGCGCAGGCCTGCCGAAGACAACACACACAACCTGTAATGCCCAATCAAGCTATAACTCTAGTGTTCTGCTATGATATTCGATACTGCTTTCTCTTTTGCGTACCTGACTTACCTGACATCTTAGCAGACGTGCATGAATGAAAGTAACTGACGAGCCACTGACGCGTTTCAGTGAACGTGGACGCTTTTACCACGGGCAGACCATTTTAAAAAAACGTTTGAGGGAATGTTAACTTATCTGATGAGTTGCAAACGATGCACAGAACTGCTTTTGACCCTCATAGTTTGAGCGCACAGACATGTTTCAGACAGTTATCCAAAGCCTGGGCCTGGGACAGCGTCTCCGTTAGACGACCGAGTGGGTGATTATGGGTAATTTGCCGAGCCGTGCCGTGCCGCTCTACACCGTGCAGTCGTGGGTGGTGGCTGTGCTACGATCAGCACACCGCGTTCTCTCAAATCACATACTCCGTAACATTTCATTGAAAAGGTTGTGTATGTTTTTTTTTTTCGATCAGGACGAAGACTTCCAGGAGATGATCAGCGCCGCCCAGCTGACGGAGAATCAGTACAGTCATCTGTTCGACCTGGTGATTGTGAACGACGACCTGGCGTCTGCATTCAGCGAGCTCAGACAGGCTCTGAGGAAGGTGGAGACGGAGACGCACTGGGTTCCAGTCAGCTGGACACACTCCTGAGGGAACGCCATGCACCAGCACGGGGGACAGAAAATAAACCTGGAACGGCACATTTTAAAAATAAAGGAGAGAAGGAAGACAGAGGGGAAGAAGTCTTGCGAAGCATGACTGCTGACCGAGCTTTCATTTAGCCTAAATGTGGTGACGAGGAGGGTTGTGGGTGGGGGGGCGGCGGCTTGCGGGGATTTTAACAGCTCTCTGACGCTTTTATGGGCTCCTGCGACACTAAAAGAAGGAATTTTAGGTTTGTTTTTGTGTGTACTTGGTCAGCATGGCTGGACTCGGAGCGAAGTGTCTAATTACACTCAGAATGTCGTTAAACACGGGACCGTTTAGCGGCAGCTGTCGAAGTGTGTGTTTACTTGACAGCCAGTCAGGCGGTTGGGCAGAGTGTGATTTTAACTTTAATTTATGAACACCAAAGGGATGAGTTTTTTTTTTTGTTTGTTTGTTTGTTTGTTTGTTTTTGTCTATTCTGTGGGCTGACTACATTTTTGTGATTTTGGGAAGTCTTAAATCGTGATTCTTTTTTTTTTAAACAACACAACACCGAAAACCGAGCTCCTCTTATGTTATTCTATTTAACTAGAAAAGTAATATATTTTAATAATTTTCTGGGATTTGTGTACTTTTTTATAAACAAAAAGCAATAATCCTGACTTTTCTAGAGCAGCGTTCTCGGAGAAACTTCAGTCTCGTGCTGAGGTTCTCGTCAGGGTCAGACAGATATTCTAGACAGCAAGCGGGTGATGGTTTTATATTTATAAATATCACGTAATTCTGCTTTCAGTCTTTTTTTTTTTTTTCTTTCTTTTGAGACATTTACAGGAAGAGTAACAGCTTTACTCTCATTACAGGTACGCTATCTACACGTCATTAAACCGTAAAACTGGCCCAGGTTTCCTCTTTTCCTTTAATTCCCAAGAAGCACACACATTTTTATATTTTAATTCCCCACTCATATGCACAACTTTGGCTTAATATTAAAAGTAATATTCAGCCACAACACTTGCATTTGGCATTTAATAATATATGTGTATAATTATTGAGCATTTAGCAATATTATTTAAATGATAAATGAATATTCAAGCTGAAAAATCAAAATGTATTTCCCCCGAATTGCATAAATGTAATCTATTTAACTACTGGAACATTATATTATAAATATTACAAACATATTATAAAAATTTAATTTGATGAAGGAAAAAAAAAAAGCCATTACAAAAACAGTTTTACACATTTACCCTCATTAAAGATGCTAACACATATGAATATGCATGATTATGCAAATTAGAAACTCCTCCTGTCCTCCTGCATTCGCAGCTAGTCTAATAGCTCTAACATTAGCTAACTTAGCTAGAATGCTAGTAAATTAGTTTGCATTTAAGTTGGATATTTCAGTACAAGTCTTGATTTGCATCATCATTTACTGATCTATTAACTTTGGCTGGCTAGCTTAGGTTGCAGTTACTTCTGCTAAAAGTTTGCAGGTACTGGAACTTTAACCAAATCAGTTTTATACAGAAGTTTATACTGGTTGAAACTTATGCTTTTGAGTTCAGGAATACTTTAAATGCTAATTTTAAAGAAATAATATTATAAACATTACAAATACATTTGTAAAGAACTTGCTTTTTAAAAAAAATGCATGTTTACCATGTTTATCATTAAAAATTCAACAAACTAAAATATACATAAATAATGTTAATATGTATATTTTATGTCCTTATGTCCTCCTGCTATGCCAGCTAGCCTCATATCACTAACATTAGCTAGAATGCTAGTTAACTAGCTCGCATTTAAGTTGATTTTCAGTCTCCATTTGCATAATTTTCATGAATTTAACAGCAGCCAAAGTTGTCAATGTTTATCATCAATTATCATAACCATAATAACTGATTTTGTTCATCACTAAGATTTTCTCGCTTGAAGTTTCTGCAGCTGAAATATTATTAATGTATTAATTATATTATATATATTGTTAGTATATTATTATAAATATGAATTTAAAGTAACGCCGAACTCAAAAATATTACTTTCAAAGCCATGTTTATGTAAAACAACAGATTGTTTTGTGTCTTTTTAAAAAAGCTTTACTTTTTTTTAAACGGTAATTCTCGCACTATGACCCTCCAAACTCCTCCTCCTTTCCCCTCTCCAGCCCTCAGTAACAACCTTAAATTTGTTTTTAAGGTTATAATCATGTCTCCATATTTGTGAATGTATGCTGGATATCAGCATTAATGCACTGCCTCTTGTCCAATCAGATCACTCGGCTGGGATTCTTTGGGTTTCCTGAACTCAGTTTCCTGTAAGATGAGATGCAGACGTACACGTGTAGCAGCGAAGACAGCAAAATAATGCGAGTTAGCTTAAAAACGTTTATTTATAGCTATAAACCGGGCAAACGAAACGATTCACAGAGAGACTTTATGCTAGGATCAAATTCTCGTTCACGTTTACGCTAGTCTCAGCCTCAGCCTCAGCCGGTCCCACAGAGGGTATGATGCTTATTATTGTACACTTTTCTGGCTGCAAGCTTCAGGATCTCTGATCGGCTCTCTGCACTCCTGTGTGTATGTGCGTGTGTACTTTCAAATGTGGAGGTTTTTTCGAAGTTTTAAATCACTAGATTTAAGGAAAAGTCACAGCAGGACGTCTTTAAAAGTCATTAAATAGTTTTGTTTAGAGCGGTTAACGACGAGTAAGCGAGTTGACCGAGGTCACGACTGTGATTGGGCAGCTGTAATGTCAATCAGTTGACCTCTTTCTGTGAAAGTAGACAGTAATTAGTGAAGTTCACATGTGCCTGACTGCATTTACACTCACAAACCAATCTGCACTGAGTTTCCTAAAAGCTTCGCGGCACAAATATGATTGTTAAACGGTCGAGCGAGCTTTAATTAAAGTGCATTAGCATTGCGTAAGGAATAAAACACGACAGGACGGCTCTATTCCTCGTATACCACAGCAATCCGCCAGCAGGTTTTATTTGTTACATAACAACGCATCATACTTTTTATCCATTTGTAGATTCATTTCGTGTTGTGGAATGTCTGTGAAACAAGTTAGTTCCTGATTTCACTATCGTTATAGCAGCTGTAAACAGTCGTTTCCTCACCAGCCTCTCTCTTTTCTCTCTCTCTCTTGTTATTGTTAATAAGACAAAAAAAAAAAGCTCGTCATGTTACCGAGAAACCACAAAGCGTAAACCCCTCTGTCTTGATGATGTCGGAAAACTTACTGACCGTTACAAAGCGCTGACACTGGAGACTCCTTCCATAAATGTTACAAAAAAAACACAGTTGCGCACTTTGTACCATCCGCAGTACAAGTCCATGTGAATGAGCTGTCACTATAGAAACGATGTCGTGTTTGTAACATAAACCTGAGATTTGCAGCTGCACTACTGTCAGAGCTGCTGTCCTAGAAAATTAATCAACACCTCCTGACCAATCACAAGCCAGAATTCACCAGCGCTCTGGACAAACATGACAAATTTCAGCCTCTTACTGAAGACGCCCTGAAGCTGGGTCGCACCCACGGGATTTAGATTTAACAGGTTTTAAGCTAATCAAGAATCTGTTTGTTAGATTTATGCGAATTTAACTTTAAATTTAAACCCGACAACAAATCGGCAATTAAAGCCTTAACCCGGGATTAAACCCGAGAGCTGGAATGAATGTCGTTTATTCGCTGATGGATTCACCGACGTTTCTACTTTTAATACATTTTTTGACATAAAACAAACATAAATTTTTTTTTTTTTTTCTGAGGAAGAATTTTTTTTCTTCCATTCATTTTATACAGCGCACCTAATACTAGTACCGTTCATAAAGTTAATCTCACTGCAGAAAATACCTTAGCAAGTGAAGATATGTTGAATGGAGGAAAGGCATCTAATGTTTCTCATTATGAGATTATGACAAATATAAGAGCATTGAGCCTGTTTTGTGACTCATTTCAAGCTTAAAATTATCGCTTGAAACGACTAAAAATAGTAGAAATAGGTTGAATAACTTTATATTTATTCAACAGCAAGCTAATAATGAGAAATAGAAGTTGAACTTCTATTCTTGAACTTCTAATCTCTATTCAGGATATTTTTTTTTTTTGCAGTGCAGAAGTTTGAAAGAATGGGATTAAGTGTGATCTGAAATTCATAATGTCTTGAGTTAATTATTAAAGGTAAATATTGGTCGAACTGGATTCATTTATGAATTTAATTTAGTCCAGGTTAAAGTTTAATCTCTGGTGGTGCAACCTAGTCGATGTTCATTCATCTTCACTGTTTGCTCTCTCTCTCTCTCTCTCTCTCTCTCTCTCTCTCTCTCTCTCTCTCTCTCTCTCTCCACTTTTATCATCACACTTTTCTTTGCTGTGAAACCATTCCATCTGAATTGAGCATCTACCCGTTTATCTTTTTTATTCTGTCTTGCACACACACACACACACACACACACACACACACACACACACACGCACACACACACACAGAGCGGTGTAATAAAATGAAATGCAGCCATGCGCGGATAAATAATTAAACTGATTCCTTCTGAGCACTCGGTTGAAGTCTGCTCTGTTTATTCACTTACTGTTTTTTGGAGTTTGGTATTGATCATGAGTCACTGAACATGAGCTAATTCTCTTCCAGCAGGACGTGAAATATGGACGACCGAGTGCTTTGGACTTCTCCAGCCAGACCAGTCCCCAATTAAGTGGCTAAAAAACCTGTTTTTCTGTGTTTGGGGATGTTGATGGCTAATTCAGATGTGACACAGACATTCGGGGCGAAGTGGGACAGGGGTCTGTCTCTCTCTCTCTCTCTCTCTCTCTCTCTCTCTCTCTCTCTCTCTCTCTCTCTCAGCTTGATGAGCTGCCAGGATGAAGCAAGAGCCAGAGCACGGCCATGTACACTCCAGCACAGATCTTACACAGGTCTCACACACACACACACACACACACACACACACACACACACCCACATGACCAGTATAAACGTTCGCTATAACGCGATGCGTTTCCTGTTTCCTGTGTGTCTCCATCACTCGGTTATTTGTTTTGTGCTATTAGAATGAATGAAGTGAGAGCTGGTTATTAATGGAGAGAATATAGCGATGGACAGCCATATTGCTGCACACTAAAGGTCGTAACTCGTAATTTCGCACCCTCGACTAGGCAAATCCAAAGAAAACGCCCCCTCAACTTCCTATGTGGGAACACGGGAAGGTCTACGCAAGTCCAAAAAATGACATCTTAGGAAGTGAAAACATGTTGAATATAGTTGCATTTACGAATGTGATTATGAACACACCCAACAGCACAACAATACATTAAAAAATAATAATAATAATAATAATTCTGGCCTGCTGTTAATAATCACGAGTTACCTGCCGGTTCATCCCGCCTCCAGTCCGTCCGCATCTGACGCATGACCACGCCCCCGCTGCCGCAATCACCAGTGTGTCCCGCTTTGTTTTTGCAGCCAGGAAGTCAGAGTGACGTGTCTCACTCAGGGGTCTATGGTCTAAAATAAAGAATTGCCCACTGTAGGAAAAAAGACTTTCCCTTTCCTACACCACGTACCAAGTCAGAAACTGGGATAATTCTGAATTAAAAGGGATTTTCTTATGCAAGTTCAAGATGAGGCTCTTGTATTTTTGATAGGTAAGGAATAACAAACAACAGACCGCGCACGTTATCGCGCATGGAGTGTGTTATTCCGCTCGTACCGCAGCAATCTGCCAACAATTACAGTGTTTAATTTATTCACGAACAACACGTCACACATTTTAACAGTTTAATGGTGTGGAACATTTGAGAGACATTTAAGTTAGTCCCTGTTTTCACCCACATTAAACAGTCACTCCTTCACCACTCTCTCGCTCTCTCTCTCTCTCTCTCTCTCTCTCTCTCTCTCTCTCTCTCTCTCTCTCTGAGTAATAACAATTACTTTGTTAAACGACAACCAGTTTTTAAATCCGTTCATTATTAGTCATAGATTGTGTGGAGCTTCCGCCATACAAGTCCCTGTGTATGAGCTGTTACTATAGAAACCATAGCGTATTAGAAGGAGTGCGTTAATATGGAACTACCTGTGCTTCTGACCAATCAGATTTGCGCATTCGACCACGCCGTGGTATAAATCTCATGCAAGATGGCTTCATGACGTGAGCACGAGAATGAAAATGTGGAGGATTAATGGGAAGAACGAGGACTTCACTCCACGCAGCGCTTTCCCTCAGCGCCTCTCTGCTAGAAGATGGACAGATTACAGTCTCGCTGATCACGGAGACGGAGCCTCGGGGGTGAAAAGTCCAGCCCTCTTTCACAGTCTTGCTCGGTTTCCTCTCCTGAACCGAACCTTACTTACTTCCAGTTGGGTTTATTTTTCTTTCTGTGATGCGAGCAGGTTCTGAGAGCACAGTCCTTCATGATGGATTTCTCAAGTAGCCTTTTACAAGAACAGGGATGAGTCAGGTCTCTAAAAAAAAAAAAAAAAAAAAAACAAGAAAAATAACCACCATTTCACATCACAGTTTCACAATTGCAGAATCGATGACTCTTCGGGTCGTCAGGTTTCAAAATGTGCTGTTAGATACCACGTCCCTAAACAGTTGTTTGGAAGAGTTTCACTAAAGAAGCCCTTCCTGACAGAGAAACCTCAGTGACCTTCGGCCATGAGCACCGTCATGTTTGGTGGAAAAAAAAACAAAACAAAACACCAAACCCAGTGTCAAATCTGGAGGTGGATTATTGGTTCTCTGGAGCTGTTTTGTGGCCCTTGTGAAGGCTGATGCAGTCATGAATCATGCAAAGTTTCAGGATATTTTAACACAAACCCTGGTTGCCTCTGCCAGGAGGTTACGACTTGGCCACAAGATCAATCGCAGAATCAATATTTTGTGAAGGCCATTTCTGGATTTGAACTCTAAAAACATGTGGTCTCTCTCTCTCTCTCTCTCTCTCTCTCTCTCTCTCTCTCTCTCTGACCTCTCTGTCTGTTTTTCTCTGTGTGTCTCTGTCTCTCTCTCCATCTTTTTCTGTCTCTTTTCATATTTCTCTTTGTAGTGTCTCCTATGTCTCTCTTCATCTTTTTCTGTCTCTCTGTATCTTTCTCTTAGTGTCTCTCTCTCTCTCTATCTATCTCAATTCAGTTTCAGTTCTTGTCTCTCTCTATCTGACCCGTCTGTCTTTCTGTCTTTCTCTCTCTCTCTCTGACCTATCTCAATCTCTCTCTCTCTCTCTCTCTCTGACCTCTCTGTCTATTTTTCTGTGTGTCTCTATGTCTCTCTCTTCATCTTTTTCTGTGTCTCTGCATCTTTCTCTTAGTGTCTCTCTCTCTCTCTCTCTCTCTCTATCTATCTCAATTCAGTTTCAGTTCTCGTCTCTCTCTATCTGACCTATCTGTCTTTCTCTCTCTGACCTATCTCAATCTCTCTCTCTCTCTCTCTCATATCCATACCCTGTCCCGGTGTATGACATCATCACCGAGCTCTTTCATCTTAATGATGATGGATTCTGTGATTACTCCGAATTATGAGACCTGAAATCTGAAATAAGTATTTTTCTTTTAAACAAGCTGCTAAACTAAGCTGCTTAGTGTCCATCCTCCTTCTTCTTCTCCTTCTTCTTCTTCTTCTTCTTCTTCTTCTCCTCTCCGTAAAGCAGGAAATGCTTGTCACTTCCCCCGGCAGATCGAAAGCTCCTCGCTCCTGATAGACTCTCTGACCGTTCAGAGTGAAAGTGCGGCGTGATCTCGTGGCCGTGCTCAGCTCCTCCGTGTCCTGATGGAGAGAGGATGGCTTCTGCAGAGAGGAGCTGGAGGTGGGTGCGTGGGTGGAGCAGCCGAGGTTAAGGGGTCTCCACGGCACTGAAGTTTGATATTCCTCTTGAAGAGATCCCCGAGGAGTGCAATCATTCTGCACCAGAACCATGGCCTGGCCTCACACTTCCCTCTTCAAACCTGCTTTTGTTTTTATTTCTCTGTCTCTCCATTCGTCCCTCACTTATCGCTCTTTAAATCACTTGCTTGTTTCCACATAACCGTGTCTCTCTCTCTCTCTCTCTCTCTCTCTCTCTCTCTCTCTCTCGTCCTTTTGATTATTTTCTCCTTTTTCCCCAGTTATACGAGAAAAACAGGAAGATCGTGCGAAAGAGAATGCAAGAAAAACGATGCAGGTCTCATTCTCTTTCTCACGCTCGTACTGTTTTTCTCGTATAACCAGGGAAAAGAGAAAACAATCAAGAGGACGAAACAGAAGAGGGAGAAGAAACGATAAAACAAGTGTGATGATAAAAAAAAAAATATATAGCACAAAGTTCAGGTCTCTGAGAGTGCACTCAGGAAATAATGCAGCTTTTTTTTTTTTTTGTCATGCAGTAATTATTTTGCAAGGCCACTCTTTCATCGCATATCCTTTTTTAAGTTTATATACTTTTCCCTTTTGTTTTTCTTTTTACGTAATGACTACTCGCTCCTCGTTTCCCCGTCCTGCACAAGAGTGGAGGTGCAAATTAAACTGAAAAATTGAAGTGCAAATTAACAGTAGAAATAAAGGGAAACTGTAACCCAAAAAAGTTAAATACAAAGTAAAACTATAACAAAAGAATTATTGCAAAAAACTGCAAAATTGAAGAAAAAAAAAAAATCCCCTCCCCTCAAAAACCAGCAGTCAAAGAGTTTACACTTTTTACATCCTTATATATATAGTTTTTAATGATTTTTTTTTATTTTGTCCTCCATTTAAAACAAAACAAAACATAAACCTCAAAGAAAAAACACCAAATGTAAAAGAAAAAATACTATTTAAAAAAAACGTAAAAGGAAGAAGTAGTATTGTGAATTATTTTTAAAATCTAAAATAAAAGGGGATGATGTGAATATTTTTTTGTCCAAAAAACCCACACACAAATAAATGAAAGTAGTAACTTGAATTCATTGTAAAAAAAAAAAAAAAAAAAAAAAAGATGTGAATGATTTTTCTTTTTTAAAAACAAAAATCACTAAAAGTAGTAAAGTAGTATTGTGAATATATATATTTTTATAAAAAAAAAAAAAAACATAAAAATAAATGAAAAAGTAGTATTCTGGAAATAATTAATTTAAAAAATGTACTTTTTTTTATCCTGAGACACTTCTTTTGCGGCACCTTTTCTTTCCTTGTCAATTTTTTTTTCCAGTATTAAATTTTGTTTATTTATTTTTGCAACTTATCAAAGCCTTAAATGTGTAATTGTAAGCTGTATTTTCAGATGTAATGCTTGTATGTTGCAGCATCTGTGTGCGCCTGGTTTCAACTTCTCAAACTTTACATTACAAAAACAACAAAAACGCTACACAACACATACACACACACACACACACACACACACACACACTCATACAATGCGGAGGAGTTGATGATGCTCACTTCAGTGGTTATCAGCCGGTAAAGCCAGGCTCACAGGCCTCTCTGGGAACACAGACAGTGTGAGAAGAGCTGATTAATGATCTCATTGTAGCGTGTTAATATTTGCAGTGTGATGATAAACATGTCGTTAAAGTCAGTCAGATTCAGCGCGGTGTGACGGCGAGCTGGAGGAAATCGCAGGAGACGTGTCGAGAACGCGTCGTCAGTGTTTGTAGAGTGATCTGAGTACACCTCGAGAGCGTCCAGCTAACCGCCTGCTAACGTCTGTGCGTGTCCTGTTTTCTTAAACTTTCTCTCACTGCTCTCAGAGGAGCCCTTTAGCTCTCAGAATCAGCAATACTAATTACCTAGCCAGAGCAAGTCCCCACACACACACACACACACACACACACACACACTCACTCGGCTAACACGGACGAGATGAGGGCCGCCACACGTGACGAGGAAGGTCAAGCGTGCAAACAGAGGGTTCTTCTTTGACTGATATTAAAGCCTCATGTTTCTCTCTCTCTCTCTCTTTTTTTTTTTTAATCCAGTATGTGTGTTTTTATTTTGACCCCCGATTCGTCATCCCTTAAGGAAAATGAACTTATTTAACGGTTCTGACGTCGAGGGCTTCGGATGTTAGCTGCTGGCGATAAGTGAATTTCCTCCTTCATAGTGTTTTTTTTTTTTTTTTTTTTTTTTTTCCTTGTGCTTGGGATTTTATACGTGTCTGGAAAGTAGATCTTATCCTCGATATGTTTTTAAACACAATTAAATGCAATCAGGCTCACAGCAACACACACATACACATACACACGCTACTCTGTTAGCTAGCCGCGACTGTGTATCCTCAAGATTTTAACATGATGGAGAAAATAATGACACACCGTCTGCAAGCAGCGAGCATTTCCACAAAGCTAGCACTCTGATATAAACACTTTTTCACTTTTTAAAATTTTTTTTTTTTTTACTTTGACAAAACCCACAACTCGCACAAATTAGCCGCAGCATGTTTCCCGAGAACTCGCACCTCTGCTGCTGCCATAACTCAATCAAGAAAAAGAAAATGAGCTCGGACATGACTTCTGATGTTTTCCTACACCAGAATCCACAGAGGTTTCACCACAGGGTTAGCGCTTGACGCTAAACGTACGCTGTGAAATTACAGCATGATTTTAGTTCCACGTTTATACACAGTCTGTTCTGAGTGATAGCAACAAATCTGAGGGAAGTGTTGAGCTTTGTGTCGTTTCCATTGTTCATTCACGTTTACACTGTTTATAAACAGGTACTCGCTAGCTAGCTAAATACCATGCCTAGCTTCCATGATTCCCTGTTGCCTAGCAACTCAACGGAGTGAATTAACAGTGGTGCTATTGTGTGAAATATTAGACACTCGCCATGTGGAAGGTGATTTCAAGCAAGCTATCATGTCTTAGCTAATGATTTAGCTAGCTAGCATGTAGCTGCAGAGTTTTTTTTTTCTTTATACAGACAATGTAAAGGCAAAGCGACATTAAAAATGGAGACGAAACTGTCAGGAATATTAACGTTTACCTCAGATGTGATTCTGTTCTGCTAAAATTACACCTAGCATCAACCGCTAACGTCAGTGACACAACGTCAACCTTGTGTACTGGGAGCCATCACAGAATTTAGAGTTTATTTTTATAAATTTTTATCTGCTATAATGTGTTGTTATAGAATCATAATCAACTTCAGGCTGATAAAAGTAACATCGTGTCATCACAGCTCGCGTCATTGATTACTTTCCTATAATAGCACAACACAGAGTGTTCTATTCCTTACTTAAATGAACCTTTAGTGCTAATTTAATGACAAGTGTCCAGTCAGTAAGTGCTGATCAAAGCAACTCAACCAGCTGAACACAACCAAAAGTGATTTTAGAATGAAACTACCTGAAGATTGGGTGGATAAGCTGTAATAAGATCAGGCAGCGATGTTATTAGCACTGAAACATGCTAGCAGCCCTGCAGCCGAGCCCCGCTTCAGGTTTGTTGTTATGAGCCGTAGGTTAAGGAGCTGTGGAGTGAGTGGATGGAGCAGCTGCTTTGATCAGAGAGCCACCGTGACTCCGCGTGCTGGTGTTCGTAATGTCGGAACACTCCAGGACTGTCTCAGGTAACGCTAAAGTGCTTTTCCATTGTGCCACAGCATTAAATCGTTGTTAACAGATCCTCCATCAAACCTCTCACACACACATTTCTCTCTCCCTGCATTCTGCCTTTGTGCCTAAGATTTATTTTCGAATGAAATTCTGAGTCGACGTTTCAGTTTAAACATCGTTCATCGACATCGTTGGGCTGTTTTCGCTTTGGTTAACGGTTTCCGACATTACCCACAATGCCGTGCTGATAGTGGTGATTTTAGCCCTCAGTTGATCTCTCCCTCACGAGAGAGTGATGCAGCGGCGCTTTAGCGTTTTAGTCTGTTCAGGTCTCGCACCTCTTCACCTGTACACTCTTCTCAAACAGGCCAGCTTCCAAAGCTTCAACATTCACGATAATACCATCTCGTAGATCTCTAATTAGCTGAGCCGAGTCTCTGTCGTAACTCAGCGTCGTATAGCTGCATTGCATTCTGGGACTTTGAGACCAGCGTTCATTCAAACGTCTCCACTGCGTCTACACCGGATTGCTCATCAATACTTTTGCGATTGTAAAGGTGCATTAGGTACGTAAGGTCTCTAATGGTTAGGTGGGTTCGACATTTGAATGATTCTCGCCCATATTCACGAAGCTCCGCCCTCAGTTTGCTCAGTGACTTAATAAACTTTTGTTAAGGCAACAGCTTAACCCATTGTTTGTTTTTTAAAAATTTTTATTTAAATCATGTTCTACATATCTTCCATGTTATTTGTACAAGTAAGGAATAAAAAAAAAATTATTTTTATATTGCTTCTTCAACCATCGTTGTAAATGCGCTAGCAATAACATTGTAACGCTGTGACATCAGAACATCACATGACTGCTGACTTCTCACAGGAATAGCAAAAATACAGCACCAACCAACACAGTAGCTCCAGACTCGCTAAACATATCACCGATATTTCAATATAAATATGTTTAATGTGTTTAGTGACTTTTCAGGTTTGATGCTACAAGCTTGGCCCACCAGGACCCCAGAATCTCCTGTTCCTCTCTGCAGAACCTCTGAAGATCTGGCAGGTTGGATGGCGAAACCTCACTGTTCTACTGTTTTCAAAACTAGGCTCTGACTGGGGCACACGAGGACACTCGTCCTGAGTTGTCTCAGCTGTGTTTTAGTGTGGTGTTGTGTTAGAAACTCAACCTCACATTAATCTGAGGTACAGTTTGAAGCACAGCTCCTGAGCAGGTTTTTCTTGAGCACCTCTCCGTTCAGATATGGCTCAAATCCTGGAAACCCGGCCAGTCCCTGCTCCTGATAAACATCCCCAGATTCCCCTTGGAGATCAAAAGAGTACTAACTATCTATCTATCTATCTATCTATCTATCTATCTATCTATCCTGAGAGCATGATGCTGCCACCACCAAGCTTCAGGGCCAGGTGATGAGCAGTACCTGGTTTCCTGAACTTTCAGGCCACAGATTCTTGGCAAACTGCAAGCAAGCATTCTTGCACTTTTTACTGATGTGTGGCTTCCACCTAGCCACTGTACCATAAAGGTTTGAATGATGATGATGATGATGGTGGTTCTTCTGGCAGGTTCTCCAATCTCCACACAAGTTCTGTCAGGTTCTCAGCCAGCTTCAGGTTCTCAGTCAGCTCCCTGATTAAAATTATTCTCCTCCTTTGCTCAGTTTGGCTCCAGCTCTAGATATAGTCTCTGTTGCTCTGAACAACTTCTATTTAAACCTGGTTTTAGACTGTGTAATGTCAGCGGTCTTTTAAGATTTATCACTCATTGCTATTGCCTCTACCATAATTGTAGATGTTCTGTGAGTTTGGCATCATCCTGTTTGTGGCTTTTAGATGAGCATCGTAGCAGCGCTCAGATTTTAACCTTCTGAGTTTTTAATAAAAACTTTCTCACACTGAGAGAACTTCAAAACGTCTTCGGTCGTCTTTGGTCACAGTGGCACTAAATCGATCGCTGATCTCAACTCTCAGCCGAGGAATTCGTCTCAGATCTTCGGGTTCCGCAGAAATATCTCACTTCGGTGCCACGACACGATCCTGTCAAAGAGATCTACAGATAAATCCCTTAACCTCATGCCTTCTTCACCTCAGGTGATCAGGTTGTAGAAACATCTCCAGGATGATCACTGTGGATGGGGTGTGCTTGGGCTCAACTGTTCTCAGTTACAGAAGGTGTTTCTGCTTTTTGACTTTGATTATGGTGTAGTTTTGCAGGTTGATCAGCTGACGATGTAATGTAGCAAAGCGAGGAGGTCTGAATTTCTCTGAGACCTTTCTATATTCACGTCTCCTGAGTCCAATACTCCTACGAGCAGGTTTTACAGACTTGTATCAAGAGCGATCTTAGATTTTACTAAAATATCATGGCGAACCCGAGTCCGGAAAATCACCTCTACAGCTCATGATGGTGAGATAAACTCGGCTATACACATCTATGGATGGACAA
>JAKKZJ010000012.1:22357875-22367890 GCA_033441845.1 Pangasius mekongensis | reverse complement strand
GCAAGTGTTGAGGATGCAGAAGATAGGGAGAGGTGGAGAGTGATGATTCGCTGTGGCGACCCCTGAAGGGAAAAAGCTGAAAGAAGAAGAAGAAGAAGAAGATTTATATATATATAAAAAAGAAAAACAAAGAGACTAGGAAGTTGATTTATTGCTTTGCTACTCACTGATATGGTCAATAAATAAAGATAGTTTCAGGCTGAGTAACAATAAGTGAATAAAAAAAACTTACTAACTGAGAGTTCAAACATATTCCTCAAACATATGCGTAAGGAGGCAAAAGAATGTCACATTCCAGTGTTCAAGATCCAGTGTCATATAACGCAAGTTTATCAAATCACACAGTCTGTTTCCAAATTTATTTTGGATAAAAGACCCTTGTGTTGCTTCATGTAGGAAAAGGACTTTACAAATGTCAGTTTTTTTTAAAACATATTATCAATAATGCCTCAATTTTCTAATTAAATGTATAAAGCGATGTTACATGTTTGAAACAAGTCATCTCCTGTTCTCACTTACGTTATAGCAGCTATAAACAGTCGCTCCTTCACCAGCCTCTCTTTTTTTTTTTTCCCTCTCTTGAAGTTAATAAGATTAAAAAAATACGCAGAGCCTGCGAAGTATAAGCTCCTCTGTCCTGAAGACTCCTTCCATAAATGTTAAATAAACATTTCCATACCGAAAACTTCACCATGTCAGTGATTAGAGACGTTCTTTTAATTCGTTTATGTGACTAGTCCACCATACAATTAATGGGCTGTTACTATAGAAACGATAATGTATGAGAACGAGCGCATTAATATAAACCTGTGATTTGCAGACGCACTACAGTCAGAGCTGCTGTTATAGAAAATTCATCAACACCTTCTGACCAATCACAATCCAGACCTCAGTGCTGTGCTGCATATAATGTAGTCTTAATGTCCACTCCGTAGATTTGTAGCATCATATAAAATTATAGACTCATTAATATTCAAATACTAAATTAATTGTAGCTGATTCAATTCGATTGTGTTTTTAAAAAAAAATCATATCTATAATAAATTTTGCACACGTTCATATCATGTTATAACGCATTCATGAGGCATCATACACATTGTTATATAATTGTTTATGCACTTGCATTATGATATGATAGTAGAGCGTATAACACATTATATCTTCTCATAATGATAATATAAATAATGTTCATAACACGTTATAATCACCAAACCCCACTTGGCATAGTGCATTATGAGAAGGTATAATGTGTTATAAGCTCTAGTTATAATTCATTCTTTTAACAGTTTGTACGTATAAACAGTGCTACAAATCGGCGTGCCTTCTCATAAATGGTAATAATAATGTGTATAATGCCTTATGAATGTATTATAACGTGTTGTGAGTTATACATATGGCCTTCATAGAAAAAAAAAAAAATTGTGGGAGGTTTTTGCAAGAGGTGTACCTTACGGGGAGATTATTAGCCCTCTGTGCCCCTCGAAGATACATGACATCATCCCATGAGTAAGCCAGCTTCATCACACACACACACACACACACACACACATATATATATATATATACATACACACACAGCAAATCAGGGCCGGAGAAGAGCCATCTCACACACCCGTGTCAAAATGGATGACAGAACATCAAACGAGAAACACACACACACACGCACATTCTCTCTCTCTCTCTCTCTCTCTCTCTCTCAGCTCAGAAGCCGAGTCGCATCTTCACACACGGTCACTTCTGTGACTGCAGTGTGAAGTATGCGCTCTGAGATTAATCACAGCTGACGAGAGGAGTGGAGGACATCAGCGTCTGCTCTACACTTCACTGTGAGATAGTGTCTGTCTGTACACACACACACACACACAGAGAGAGAGAGAGAGAGAGAGAGAGAGAGAGAGAGAGAGGGAGGTTCTCCTCTCACTCCTGTCGTTGTGCTGTTTTTCACATCACCGCAGTGTGAAAGAATGCGAAAATGCGCCAGTTACTCAAGCCCCCTTTCACTGAAAAAAGAAACCCTCTTCTGAATACACTTTTGAAGTATGGGTGATTTATTCGGTAGTGCTGCTTCCCGCTTTAGTGACTTTATAAATTAACAAATCAGTCCTCAATAATGACTTCAAGCTGCGGAGGGGAAAAAAAATTGTGTTTCGCAGTCGGAAAATTTATACAGGATTTCTCACCGGTGACTCTATTTGTTGGAAAAACACCACTTCGAGTGGCAGACCGGCGACGTTTACAGGGCCAAATATTTACAAAAAGATCTTTGTACATGAACTCTTTTAGCAAGAGGATTATAGCAAAATATATTTTCACATTCCGATGATCAATTTCTAAATTGGCCTCGGGTGGTAAGGCTCAGATCTCGGCTTTTCAAGGTAGCAGAAGGCAGTAAATACCTTCCCGTCGATGTAAACACAGGCCCGGGTCCAACGTGCACGTTTCTTTTCTTTAAAACGCGCCTTCAGATCCAGCCCCACGCTTTATAACCGACAGAACTCTGTCCTGAGCGACCTTCATGGAAACCCGATCCCACAGACAGCTTCCACTTCATGCGATCGGTAAATTATGGTGATGATATACAGTCAGCTGCAGAATTATTGGCACCCTTCAAAAATGGTGAAATTACTGAATAAAACATGCTTCATACACGCAGCAAGTTACGTTTCTCTAAATGTGTTGGGTTTTTTTTCCTAAAGAGTGCAACAAAATTATTGGCACTCCCTAGAGACTCGTTCATTTTCGTTTAACTCCTGGGTGTGAGGCCCTGGATGGATGTGATGCCAGGACAACACACACACACAGACACACACACACACACACACACACACACACACATTCACCAATCCACCTGTCCTCATGGTTTTAGAAGGTAGAACCCAAAGGAAAACCCACAGGGAGAACATGAGACGCTCCACACAGACAGTGATACAAACTCGGGATCGAGCCCTGGAGCTGTTAGGCGACAACTGTGCACCACTTTTCTTTATTTTTAATTTTAAATGAATTTGTCTTTCATGAAATAAGTCTGAGAGCACTAGTTAAAATGCCTCTGTTTTGCCTTCTTTTTGACAACCACTAACAGGAGCAGCTGAAAGAACAACAATGTATTATATTCTCAGCGTAACTAAAGTGAAAGTAGAATCTTTGAAATATTTGTGTAGATTTCAGAAAGTACTTGGGACATCCCAGTTATTTATTTATTTATTTATTTATTTATTTATTTATTTATTTAGCTTGAGTGTGCATTCGAGCTGGCACAGACTCCACAAGTAGGTGTGAAAACTGATGTTAGCTCAAATCCCAAATGGACTCAAATGGAAGAGATAAGACTCAAGTGAAATCTGACTTTTTGTACAAAGGAGTTAACGTGGTCAACATCACAAACTTTCCTGAATTTAATCAGTGACCTAGAAATAGTGCAGATTGAGTTTTCAGATTTTGAACACTTCCTCTCTTTGTTTTTAACATTTCAAAACTTTCTGTGTAGTTCCTTTTTTTTTTAAATGGAAAAAAAAAATCAGTGTGGTGTCAGACTTTTTGGACCAACTGTATATATTTTCAAATCGCTCCCAATTTCCAGAAACACCATCGCTGCCTTTGACCAAATACAAAGCTGTACATGCGAACTTTTGTCATCCATCACCACATGAAAGACAGATGGATGCTGACCTATGGATATAATACATAACAACTTAACATACTTTTAAACGTATGAGCATGAGAAATGCCCAGTTTTGCTGTTTCATAACAAAAATCCCACAAAATGTCACTCCTGAATTTCACCAAGCTCGATTTGAAATCGACCAAAATTTATTTTTTTGCTTTGAATATATACATGGTATCTGATTTTGATTATAACTGACAGTTATTATACACTGATAACATATGTTGCTCACAGAATACATAAAGAGAATAGAAACCCGGGAATGTTTTCTTTTTTCTTTTTTTCCCCCCCTCCACCACTGTTTCTGCACTAATCCGGCGACTGAGCCACGTTTAAATTTATCCCAGGATTACAGAAGCGATAGAGTTCTCCAAGTAAAACCACCTTGGCGTCCAGCAGATTTATTTAGTGAGTTTGAAGGAGTGTTTGCTCAGTAGCTGCGCTCACCTCGAATCCCTCTTGGCTCTGAGGAACCGATCGACTGATAGCATTCGCTTCGAGAGAGAGAGAGAGAGAGAGAGTGCGTGAGACCGAGAACAGATAGTTTTTTTTTGTTTTTTTTTTTAACAGAAGCTTTATAATCTCGACAGCAAACGAGTTGTCGAAGCAGCGGCCGTTTGGACGTGTCAGATTGGCTTGTTGTGGTTGTCACACACAACTGGAAACTTCAGAAGGCTGTTATTATTGTTATAGCAGCAGAATGAATGGGCTTCTTGTCTGCCTGATATGGCGTGTAAATATAGAGTTGCACATTTTCTGCTTGTGTTGCTGCTGTTTGTGACTGAGACTGAAAACATGGCAATAAGAGCGGGTATGTGGTAGCAACTTTGGCCTGGATTACGAGTGCCACTGAATAGAAAGACTTTATTATTGTCTGAGGTGAGAATGCCAGGCAGTCGGACGCGTGCTTGTGTGTGTGTGTGTGTGTGTGTGTTTGTGTGTGTGTGAGCGAGAGAGAGAGTGTGTTTGTGTAAAAATGCTCTCCAAGTGTTCATAATTTTTTACGATGCCAGTGAAGGGAACTCAGCCATGAGAGCAACAAGCTGAGAATGATTGGCAGACAGGATATAAATAGTCTTTTTTTTTTTTTTCTAAGAAAGATAAGAGAGATGTGTACTAGGGTGGTACGGTGGTGCAGCAGGTAGTGTTCCACCTCACAGCTCCAGGGTCCACGGTTCGATCCTCAGCTCAGGTTACTGTCAGTGTGGATTTTTCTCCCCGTGTCCAGCTGAGTTCCCTCTGGGTTCTTCGGATTTCTCAGACTTGCCAAAAACACACATGTAGGTGGATTGGCTATGCTAAGTTGCCCTTGTGTGTGTGTGTGTGTGTGTGTGTGTGTGTGTGTGTGGTGTTCTGTGGTGAACTGAATTCTCCCTCCTTGCACACCATATTCCTGGGATAGGCTCCGGATCCACCGTGGCCCTGATCAGGATAAAGCGCTTACTGAAGATGAAAGAATGGATGATATCTCTACTAGAGATGGTATCAGTTCGATACCCAGGGTCGCTATCAGGTTGATACCAGCAACAAATTGTGGCTCGGATATCGGAGAAAAAAGAACGAATTTGATCCGATCCGGAACAAATACAACCTGAAATATCAGAGAATGGCTTCTTAGAGCAAGTTGAAGCAGATCACGTGATAACAGCACTAGCAACAGTAACAACTGTTTCAGCGTCTCAAGGTTTCAGCGTCGGTATTCTACATCGGTAAAAAGAAAAGGTGATATGTCGTGTTACCTCTAATCTCTACTCTTCTACTCTTTTACACATTTTTCTAACTGCTCCTCATGTCCCAAGATGACACTTTCCTGAATCTCTCCAGATGCACACAGACTCATCGATTGTACTCAAATAAAGCTACTAAGAGTTGTGATAGAGGCTGCTGCAATGCGAATAGAATAATCTGCTTCACCCCAGAGACTCGTTTCCTCTGGATCTCAGCCCAGTTCACAGTAATAAGTCTGCTCCGGCACGCTTTTGTCATCCAGCTCACACTCAGCCCCTGATTGCGCGCTTCTCCTCCGAGTCAGCACCTCCACCCGGCCAAAGACAACACTCCGTATCTCCTAACCTATCAGCTCCTCGGCACACGGCTGCCTTTTTACGCTTTTTATTAAATCAGACACTTTCAATCAAAGCCACTGCAAAGAGGAGGCTCTCATCAAGGAAAAGCAATCAGGCCTTCGCTGACGTGAGCCGCCTGTTTGTTGTGTGAAGCTTTTGATTAGCACGCTGTTTATATTACCGATCGTGATCAGAGCCTGGCGCAGGCCGAGACCGGGTATCGCTTAAACACTTGCCGTGCTCTGGTTCTTCTTTTCAGACGCTCATGCTGCCACTCTTTTTCCACGTCACTCCATTACGTGCCCAAGGAACTGTCACGAGCTGTCTAAAGGAGGCGTCTGCTCTGACAGCTAGCGCAGGCCTGACAGCTGCGAATCCGCCTCTGGCTCCGTCTGCTTTTCTCATTTTCCACCCTTGATGATGGAAGCGACTAGAGTTCACTCAACACACCAGCAAAACAGGAATTAAAAAAGCAGTGGAACCAGCAGCATTTTTCAAATTGGCTCAAAATGCATTGTTTTTTTTTTTTTTTGTTTTTTTTTTTGTTTTTTAAAAGTCACTTACTGAAAGTTCTGACCGTTCCTCCTCATGTGTTACAGGTATATTGGATAAAATAAAAGTGCGTGGAGCGGAGCGTGGAGCTGGACTTGTAACGTTGGCTCTTCCAGGCCCGGGGCAACTTTGGGCTTTTAATGACACACAAGGTTCTGGAAAGAACAGGGCGTCCCTGGCACTACAGAAATACACTGCAGATGCACATGAGCTACCATCTTGGGTTTTTTTTTGTTTTTTTGTTTTTGTCTCTCATTCAGACTCCTCAATTTCTAAAAAAACAAAAAAAAAATCTCTTCAACTCGCTCGCTATGTCATCAGAATGGAAAAGAAGCATAAAAAGCTGGAAGAATGGTGGCTATTTTCTGCATAGCAAAATGCCTGTGATTAAAAACACCCCTGCTGCAAACAATTCATGTGCACCCTGTTGGCAATGCGGCATGAGGTAGTAAAAGAGAGAGAGAGAGAGAGAGAGAGAGAGAGAGAGAGAGAGAGCTTCAAAAAATCATCAGCGAGTGAGTGGCATTGCAACAAAGACTCTACTCAACACGTGCCAAACTGCCAGGCTGCAGCGAGGAATGTACAGAAACAATAAATGTTTCATATTGTTCAGCCAATTAAGAGCTCTCGAAAGTGCACTAGCCTTGAAAATGTGTTTTATTTTTCTTTTTTTTTTTTTTTTTTTTTTTTTTTTTTCCATAACTCAAATAAAGAGGGTATTGTTATTCCATGCAGAAAAGTTCAGTGATACAAATTCATAAGTGTAATTTACTTTTATTATACGTCTCCTCAGCAGGAATGAGCAGAGCCGGTCTCTCTCGCTCGCTCGCTCGGACACAAACGTGTGATGTGCCTGTGCAGTAAAGAAATAAAATGTCAGCGTGTCAGATGCAGGCTGGAAAATATGCCGCTGAGCATTATCACACTCGCGCTACGCTTTCGGAGGAAGAGCTCTTTTTAACGACCCCACTCTGTATAATTTTACAAGACCAGTTTATTGTAGATTTTACAGCTTGCGTTTCAGTGCAAATTAAGACAGGTTTCTTTTCTTTCTCTCTCTCTTTCTTTAATGCTCTCATGTCTTAAACCCCTCTACAGGACTTTCAAGAAGAACCTCAGACCACTCTAAAAATCCCACATGTGGAAGCCGTTGATCTGGAGGAAGCGGGCCAAACCCTGAGGTCTTACGAGCGTCAGGAAAAGAATGTGCACGGGAAGCCGAGGCAACAGCTCACGCCGAACAAGAACTTAGAACCGTCTTTGACGTGGAAGAACCTCGGCATGACGTCCCCTCAGGAGTGAGTGACAATCCCGAACTCGCTCTGAAGTGTCAGAAACGGCCAGGTGGTGATGGCTGATGTGTGTGTGAAGTGTGTGTGTGCGTGGTTTATTCACATTAACACACACAGACCCACTTAAGCAGACAAGCACGCTTTACAAGGAGATGGGTAATGGTGTTATAAATCAGAGCGCGTACTGGTGAGCGCTCGTGTTCTCGGAGCGACGCCGACGTGCTCAGCTGATAAAGCCGCTCCTGATCCATCGCACATGTTCCTCCATCCACAGATAGATCCAGCAGAGACGTGAGCGCTTCCAGCTGCCTTCTCCTCCGTCTCTCATCACGTTTTTATAGAACTTTATAACAAATAAATAAACCGATGTCGAACACGTTTTCCAAAACCCCTTTTTGTAAAAAGTCGTGCCGGTATTAATGAAATGTTTCCTGTTTTTTTTTTTTTTTCTCCTCGGATAATGCTTTACTTTATTAAGCATTTCTTAAGGAAGGAATAAACTCCTCCGGTGTCATGCTGTTACAGGAAAATAACTCATGATGGAGTGGTGTGATGAAGCCGAGTTACTGTTACCACCCTGACGTTACTGCATTTCCTGTAACAGCGCATCCCCAAGTGTTTTATTCCTCTTACACCACAGCAATTTGCAAATGATTACACTGATTTCTTTCTTTCTTGCTTTCTTTCTTTCATTTTTTGCTTTTTTTTGCCTGTCTCTGTCTGTCTTTCTTTTTCTCTATATATCTGTATAATTGTCTGTCTTTCCATCTTTGTTTCTTGTTCAATCACTTTCTCTTTCTTTCATTGTTCTATTCTATTCTATCTATCTCTCTGTCTATCTGTCTCTGTCGTTCTCTCATGATCAGTAGCTTTCTCTTTCTTTCATTCTTTTGTTCTATCTATCTATCTATCTATCTATCTATCTATCTATCTATCCGTCTTTTCTTCTTGATCAACCTTTCTTTCTTTTTTCCTTCCTTCCTTCCTTCCTTCCTTCTTTCCTTCTTTCTTTACAGTAACAAGCCATGAAGTTCAGCATTATCACGCCATCAGTAATATTATGTCATTTTTATTTCATTTATAAAATACCTGCGTCTCCCTCGTTAGCATAAATGAACTTCTGTTGTGTTAGTCATCTCTGTTTATCTTCACTTCAGAATTTTACAGATTAACGTGTTAAGCCTTTCGTTCTTCTCGGTTGCTGTGAACTTTACACTGTGAATGGAATAAACGTTGATTAATGCAGGAGTTTATTATTGAACTGTTTATATTTAATGTTAGAAAAGATTGATACAATTGTTTCATTATTACTGATGGCTTATTAATGCTGAACGTAGTTAGTTCGTTAAGCAAACCTCGGTGTAAAATGAATTTTACATTGCAGACACTCAGTCTGGTTTATGATTGTTTTAAATCTTTATGTAGTGAGAGAGTCACAGAAAGTCGGAAAAAGTCTCCCAAATCAGAGAGCAGGAAGAAAACTCATTTTTCTGGATCTCCGCTTCCAGGCTGTGCCTCGTCTCCCAAAATGTAAGTGAAGCACCATGACATTGATGACTGTGTATGTGTCAGTGAAGCTGTGTGTGTGTGTGTTTGTGTGTGTGTGTGTGTGTGGGCGTGTGTGTGTGTGTCAGTGAAGCTGTGTGTGTGTGTGGGCGTGTGTGTGTGGGCGTGTGCATGCATGCATGTGTGCTGATGACCTTTTCTTTCTTTCTTTCTCTTATTTTCTTTCTTTCTTTGTCTGTCTGTCTGTCTGTCTGTCAATCTGTCTTTCTTTCTTTATCTATCTGTCTGTTTGGCTGTCTGTCTCTCAGTCCCTCATTCTTGATCTGTCTGTCTGTGTGTAATTAAATGAGTGTGTAACCTCAGACACAGTGCTGCTGCAGACGCTCCTCAGTCCACTGAGCTGAAACACAGACTCGGTTTATTTACACTGAACAATCTCTGCTGTGTGTAGAGGAGAATACATCCTACTGTACTAATAACATACACACACACACACACACACACACACACACACACACACACACACACACACCTGCAGCTATAATTAACACCTAGAATGATCATATGTGAGTGTGTTCCATATTGTGTAAGACCTACATCTCAGAACCTGAGAGTTCCCTGTGGATCCTTCACTGTGTGTGTGTGTGTGTGTGTGTGTGTGTGTGTGTGTGTGTGTGTGTGTGTGTGTGTGTAAAACAGGAGTCCAGGTGGAGGAACAGGAGCTGAAGGCTTTAGTGAGAGCTCCTCTGAGAGCGAGGATGATGAAGAGCAGACTGAGAGACGAGGGGAGAGCCACACTGATGTTCCCTCTGAGTACTGGCACATTCAGAAACTAGTCAAGTACCTGAAGGTATATATACACACACACACACACACACACACACACACACACACATATCTGCTCTAACCCGGCAAAGTAACAAACCCAGTTCACT
>JAKKZJ010000012.1:22350688-22352194 GCA_033441845.1 Pangasius mekongensis | reverse complement strand
CTCGACCCCACACTGCCTATCAAGTGCACCCAAACAAACAAACAAACAAACAAACAAACAAACAAACAAACAAACAAGCAAATGGAGTACAAAGTGTCATTTTGGTACATAAATACATGCTGGTGGAAAAATAAAATAAATGGCATTCAATCAAACACACATTTATAAGATTCTAAAGATGTAGAAGAGTAAAATAAAAAATTTGAATTGAATTTGAGATGATTTTGAGTTGATTTTGAGACCATGTTGATGATTTTGAGTTGATTTTGAGACCATGTTAAAATTATGAGATGATTTTGAGACCATGTTGATGATTTTGAGTTGATTTTGAGACCATGGTGATGATTTTGAGTTGATTTTGAGACCATGTTGATGATTTTGAGTTGATTTTGAGACCATGTTGATGATTTTGAGTTGATTTTGAGACCATGTTGATGATTTTGAGTTGATTTTGAGACCATGTTAAAATTATGAGATGATTTTGAGACCATGTTGATGATTTTGAGTTGATTTTGAGACCATGGTGATGATTTTGAGTTGATTTTGAGACCATGTTAAGACAACTTTGAATGCGATACTTCTGTGAGAAAATTTGGAGGCAAATCGACATCAGTTTGTTCTCCAGCGTCTCTTTTACAGCCAAGAAAATGATCAGATATCCTATTGCTCAGCCCTTAACACGCTTTCTCTCTGTTTTCCTTTCTCTTTATTCATTTCTGTCTTTCCTCAGAGGCTTCACCAGCAAATAGTGTTTAAAATGAATGACACGTGACACAAATACTTCAGACTGGGCTTTTTTAATGCCCATAAGATAACACAGACTGTGTTTGACTGAACGTGTGTATTGACACCAGCTTAACACATGTGTGTGTGTGTTTTTCCTTATGAGAAATGTAGTAAAACACACTGCACATGCTGAGAGGTAGCTTCAGGAAGACAGTCATGTTCACAGGTTTGTGTGTGTGTGTGTGTGTGTGTGTGAGACAGAGATGGGTTGTGGATCACATCTCTGGAACATGTGTGTTTGGGAGCGCGGTAGTGTCCGAGTCTCGCGTTATAAAAGACCTTCAGATGTTGTTCTAGTTTTAAAGAATGTCCACAGCTCTTTGAGACCAAAGCAGGCAAAAACGAAAGCATATGATCCCTCGCTTTTTTCCCCTCTTTTCTCCAAGCCGGCGGTATCGGCTGTAAACCGAGCGCTGTTTTTACAAGTTTGCGATGCTAACCCGCCGAATGCTTTGAAGAAGGAGAGAATGGCATTGAAGATCCACTGCTGCTACTGGTTCACATTTAGTCCAGGATCATAATATGGGCAACACATGTGCCCTCTGTCTGTCTCTGTCTCTCTCTGTCTCTCTGTTTGTTTCTGTCTCTCTCTCTGTCTGTCTGTCTCTCTCTCTGTCTCTGTCTCTCTGTCTCTCTCTCTCTCTGTGTCTCTCTGTTTGTCTCTGTCTCTCTCTCTCTCTGTTTCTGTCTATCTCTGTCTGTCTCTCTCTCTCTGTCTCT
>JAKKZJ010000012.1:22328188-22348188 GCA_033441845.1 Pangasius mekongensis | reverse complement strand
TTCAGAAGTGGAAAGTCGAAACTCTGTGCCTTCGATTTACAAAATGGGGGAGAGAAATCACATCACGTTCATCTTTAGCTAGCAGCAAGCTAGCCGGATAACTGCGATGAGTGGTGCATATTTTCCTCCTCAAAACAGTGATCTGTAGAGTCAGTGTTAGAGATTTAACAAGCGAATATGCCTGTATGCTGATTGATCTATAGCAAATACTTGTATATACAGTGTAAAAAGTGACACGTCGTTTATTGTTCATGCTGTGAGCGGCCGTGTTGATTGGCCGTCACTTGCTGAACTCGGGGTTGAGGGGACCGCCCTGAGTCGAAGGGGTGCTTTCTTTGCTTTTTCCTAGACGGAGGTTGAAAATTCCAGGTTATAAGTTTTAGTCGAATTCAGTATAGCTCTGATCCCCTGAAGCCCCGCCTCCTACTCCTCATCGCATATTAGTTACGTTTTAGTAACGTTAACGCTCTCCTTCACGACGTCAAACATATTGAGCAGAAGATCAACAGCAAGAAACTGGCCGCGTGCAAGCATTTCACGGCTTCGAGATTTTAGAATATTTACATTTTTAATATTTACGATATATAACATAAATATGATTCAGGTTCTTTTTTTTTTTCATAATTTATTAACAGCTATGCACTAGCTAGCAAAAACCTTAGCCTTAGTCATTAGGTCACTGTGCTAACAGTCAATGCTGAGTGTAATTGTAATGTCATTGTAGAGAATTTTCATACTAATTTAACAACACATCCCAGGAAAATGTTAATATTTCAGATAATTTTGATTTCTACCCGACCTTCATACACCTTTTATATTGTCAGTATAAATGACATGACATAGCCACAGTTATTAGCTAGTTTTTGGTTGCCTAGCAACCTCGCACATTTCGTCAACTTCAGTGTCTACACGTTCTGTACATACCCTGTGTACTGTAGGTCGCCGCTGTACACATGGACCTCAGTGGGCAGACGTTACATGTTTTTTCAATCGTTCTTGCTTTCTCCGTGCTTGTGTGCTGGCTAGCAGATTTTCAGGAAAACACCGGCTATTATAAACTATAAACCACAAACCAGAAATCGGTATGCGAGCAATCAGTGCGGATAAAAGCCCACTGTCCACTTCAGCTTTCACTTCACCCCTTCATTCAGATTTCTCTCAACCTTCAGCTCTCATCTCTTCATCTTCACCTTTCACAGATTTCATGTTATCACTGCTAACGTTTTTTTTTTTTTTTTTTTTTAACCCCAAACATGAAACACAAGTGGATATGATTTTACACTCTTGTCTTCGGAGGAGGAATTGTGGGAACAAAATGCCCAGCCAAATGCCATTTGCATGGTTGCACAGTAGAATTTTGTCTTCCAAGTATGTAAATTGAATCCTGGCTCACTTATTACTGGCATACGAATGTTTTAAAGCACTGCCAATGGTGGCCAGAATAGTAAGCTTTTCCTGTGTAATCTCGTTAGAACAAAAGTACACATAATGCACCACAGTCATGCTGGGTTTTTTTTTTCTTTCTTTTTTTTTTTTTTGCTGCTTCGTTGCTATGCCCCATCACCACTAATGTCCGGCATTTCAGCAGTTTCCACCAGACTTGTTTATGACTTAACTTTTATGAGTCAAGTCATGAGTTGTTCATTCTGAGTCCACTCCGAGTCCCTAACTCTGGAGTCCCGGTGCATTCCCGTGTCTTAAATGATACCTGTGGAAGACGATAGAGTGTTAGCATTTAGAAATGTGACATTTGACACTTTTTTTTTTTTTTTGGTTGGAAAAGATAAGTCTTGGCAGGAACTGATATTTTAATGCATGTAATTTGAGTTACCTGAATGAGAAGTCCAAGTTGAGTTCAGAGTCATTCGCCTTGAAGTCTGAGTCGAATTGTGAGTCATAAGCTTTGAAGTCTGAGTCAAGTTGGGAATCATTGGCTGTGAAACCTGAGTTGAGTTGGGAATCAGTGGCTTTGATGTCTGCATGACTTGCGAGTTATAAGTTTTGGAGTCAAGTTGCAAATTGTGAGCTTTGAAGTCTGAGTCAAATTTGGAATCATTGGCTTTGAAGTGTTAGTCGAGTTGGCAATCATTGGCTTTGAAGTCTGACTTGAGTTGCAAGTCATAGGGCTTTGAAGGCTTTAGAGTCATTGGCTTTGATGTGTGAGTCAATTTGTGACTCGTAAGTTTTGAAGTCTGAATCAAGTTAAGATTCTTAAGCTTTGAAGTCAGAGTCAAATAAAGAGTAATAAGCTTTAAAGTCTGAGTCGAGTTGTGAGCCAATCTCTTATTTGCGTTGCGAATCATGAGCTTTGAAATCTGAGTTGAGTTGTGAGTCTTAAGCTTTGAAGTCTGAGCCAAATCCTAAGTCATGAGCTTTGAAGTCTGAGTTGATTTGCCAGTCATAGGAAAAGGGGCCCACAAAGTCACAATGCCTCATCATCCAATTTTTCTCCCCAAAAGCTTCATTTAAATATCTTGAATTTGAAATTTCACAAAGCTCTTTATATTTACTCATTGAGAAGAGAATCACTCCACCCTCCATCTTGTTTTTTTTTTTTTTTCTTTGCTTGCCCCCGATTTCCAGCTTGATTGTTAGGGTCATGAAAAAGTGCTTAAGGTCCCTTAGGATTCTCATACAGGTGAAATATATGCTGGTTGTGAGTGTGCTGGTATAAAATGCTATGCTAAGGACTTGCGAGGACTGACTGTAAGTGTCTGTGTCAGGTGGAGCTGCTGGACTGCGTTCCTAACTCGACGACACTGAGCGCGGAGCAGGAGAAGGATGTCCAGGTGGCACGCTGCGGTGCTCTGGCTCTGTGGAGCTGCAGTAAGAGCACCAGGAACAAGGAGGCCATCCGTAAAGCCGGGGGAATCCCTCTGCTCGCCCGCCTGCTCAAATCCCCCCAGAAGAACATGCTCATCCCCGTGGTGGGCACGCTGCAGGAGTGCGCCTCTGAGGTCTAATTCTCCCTGCTGCTCTGAGACCTAAACTCAGTCCTGCTAACACTGTACTCAAAAGCTGCACCATAAGACTGACATAGCCATGTCATAAACATGTCCTGTTTACATCCGCTGATATAAGAATGTCATTATCATGCTTATGTCACATGCTAATATTTTACTCTATCTAGCATATGTTTTGTGACAGATTGCACACTTCATAAACGCATCCATTAAGAAATTTAACACCATGTTCACAAAGAATACTCGTTTCTGATTGAAGGATAGTTTTTTTTTTTTTATCAGAGGTATTTTGCCTGATTGATTAATACTAAGTAGGTTACTCATTTCGGTAGTGGTATCCATGAGTAGGAAAAAACAAGTACTCGTTCCCGGTCTAAAAAATCGTATCAGAAATCCTTAAAAAGCTGTAATGCTAGTTGAAATAGCAGTTAAAGTCATGTTAGCTGAGATGTGAGAGCTGCATGGTGAAAGATGTTCTCTCGTTCGCTTTGGCAGAGGAGCTACAGGATTGCCATACAGAGCGAGGGAATGATCGAGGATTTGGTGAAGAACCTGAGCTGTGACAACCAGGAGCTTCAGATGCACTGCGCGAGTGCCATCTTCAAGGTAATCTTCGAGCTGCCGAGCGCTGTGACTGATGGCCCTTCGGCGCCGTTGAAGTGCTTTTACAGCTGCACGCAGCCTCTTTCTCATTCCTCTGAAATGGAAAGGGTTTGAAATAAATAGCAGACACATGTATCACATCAGCTTGTGTGTGTTTAGTGCGCGGAGGACAAGCAGACGCGGGATCTGGTGCGGCAGTACGACGGCCTGCAGTCGCTGGTCGCTTTGCTGAAACAAGCCGACAACAAGCAGCTGCTCGCCGCCACCACCGGGGCCATCTGGAAATGTTCCATCAGCATGGAGAACGTAGCCAAGTATGCCTACATTTTAGTGTGTATGAGCCATAGAGAGCTATAGATATGTAATAACACGATAATAAATTATGGAACGTGCTATATGTGGTGACTTATATAAGTGGTGCTGAATCACGGATGGATAGATACGAGTTTAAGAAAGAACGTATTTTTCTTTTAAAGTGTTTGTTGTTAACCAACACGTATTCCAAAATGTAGAGGTATAGAAAAACTTAATTTAGTTTTTTTTTTTTTTAAACACATTTTCTGAGCATTGTTTAATCTAACTTTGTAATCATTTGCACGACCCGGTTCACCGAATGTCGAAATGTCGGCAACGCTCCTGCGCCAAAACATCACCATCAAAACAGAGAAGAGCGCATACACGCTCTAATAAAAAGACATTAATTACAAGAAATCGGTCCAGCAGAGCAGACGTGAGTGAACGAATCAATTAGTTGAATAATGAAGCAATTATTTTCCACACTGGTGCTGGCGTGAACGTAGATCAGTGTAGAGACGGCGATGAGGCTTGTGTTTAAACTCCTCGTGTGACTTTTACCTCAGCCGATGAGACAGAGATTCACCTGGATGAAGCTGAGAGCTCATTCTGATTGCAAACTTAGAATTCGAAACAATTTAGCATTAATGCTGATGATCCGCACCGTAGATTAGGTCAGTGGTTCTCAAAGGTGGGTTCAGGAACGCTGAGAAGATCTGTGAAGCATAGCCGGGGGGTCCGCTATCTATCTATCTATTTATTTATTTATTTATTTATTTATTTATACTAATGGATCACAGCCTGTATTATCAAAGTTATTATATTAAGGGGGCCAAGCACCAAAGTAAACTCAGAACTAATGTATTCTATTGATGGAAAGTTCAGGAGTAAAAAGCTCTAAAATATCATTTGACTAATTTAAATAATGTTCCTGAAACAAATCCATACTGAGAAGGTCCATGGAATTTATTTTGCATTTGAAAGTGTCCCTGGCTACAAAAGGTTTGAGAATTAGGTTAGAAATGTCGAGGGAGGTGCGGCTTTTTCCAGTGGAATTGGAATGAAATCTTTAAATGTGATTTTCTCCTTTTTCATTTTAGTCATGCAGAAGAACAATTTCAATTCAGAATGGTCTGTAGTTTTCAGAACTTTACACAATTGATAATTTTCAATAAATTTGTTTAATTCTCTCTTGCACTAGTTGAAGTAGGAGCTAGTCTGGGTTGTTGGTTCGAATCGTGAATTTCCAATTGAATCTAATTCTTTTTATTTTTATTTTTTTTTTCATTCTTGAAGGATTTCCTACAACAGATTAGAGCACATTTTTAAAACCTGCAGGTTGAACAGAGAGGCGATTTTTGGGATTGATAGATTTGAAACTAAGTGCCATTACAGAGTGTGTGAATGAAAAACAGTGAAATATCCGTGAGACTCATGAGAGCAGAAGATTGAGGGAGTGATTGGTGGTGTTTCCTCGCTGTATGGAGTGCGAGCGATTGACGCGTATGTACTCGGGTGCCGTTGAAGGCTGTGCTCATGGCGTGAGAGCGAGCAGGACGCGGAGGATGTGCAATCACACGTATCGTGTCTTTACGAGACGTCTCATTTGTTCACATCGCTCACTTTTTCCACCGCTCAGCGCCGCCCTGCCTCATCCCTCTCTGCGCCGAGGACATCCAGAAGTCATTATGCCAACCAACTGCAAACATTTTTCTAGACTCTGATCTTTTATGATGACTGCTCGTCAGAGGAATGTGTTTACTCTTTTTTTTTTTTACGCCCACGCCGTTAACGCAAGTATAGGTTAAGATGAAGTGAAGTGAAGTGAAGTGTGGTGATGAGTTAGCCAGGAGAATTAGCGGAGAATATTCGCCCTCCAGTTGCGCGTGCTGTAACAGCCCGGGCGCGGAGCTAATGACCTTTTAAACCGTTTGTCACGTACGGCGTTGTGGAGGATGACAACCTCTATTCCGTTTCCCTCATCAAGCGTGATGACGATCCTGGAGCCTTTGCTGCCATAATTTTTCTGGCGTGGAACGTTTTTGAAGTAATTTTTTCCCCTCATGAATAAAAAAAAAAAAAAAAAGTCTTGGAACCATGACCTGGCAAGTGTTTTCTGTCACAAAGGTACTTTCATATAAAAATGATTTAGCCATATTTATTTTATCATGTGGTACGCATGTAGTATACAGGGTTCAAATATGCATCATTTTATTCCACCATTACCTGTCTATAAATTACAGAGTTTTATTTTTACAAGGCTGAGGCCAAGGATCTGATAAAGCAGCCTCACATTTTTAGTTTATGATAAGAGTGTTTTTGGATTTTTATGGCGTTTTGATAGATTTGGATCTGTGGACGTTTCTACTGTCTGGCCGTGTCCCAGGCAGAAAATGGAGTTGTTTGGGAGGAGGAATGCGGAGGGAGGCTCGTGTCTGCAGTGGCCCAGTAGCAGTACGACTGCTCTCTCTCTCTCTGTCTCTCTGTCTCTCTCTCTCTCTGTCTCTGTCTCTCTCTCTCTCTCTCTCTCTCTCTCTGTCTGTCTCTCTCTCTGTGTCTCTCACACTCACTATCCATCTCATAACTCAAATCTAACAGAACCTTATCGCACATTTATATCACATTAAGCCCCTTCCAAATTAAAGCCTGTGCCATCATCAATTCACTTAATGTCACGTTAACAGAAACACTCTCAGGTTTCTCAGCCGCGGTTTTAAATGCGCTCATTTCAGCATTCTTCCTTGGTGACTAATTTACATAAACACATGTTTTTTACTAACTAGCTGCTAAACTCAATTTTAGATCAAGTATGAGGTTCAAATCCAGTTAAAGCTCGGAGCAAGTTTGTATAAATATTTAGTGTCTGGGTCAGGATACACCCAGGATGTGACGCCAGTCCATTGCACAGCATCACACACTCATTTACAGGCATGCTTTTTTGGAGGTGGGAGGAAACCAGAGAACCCTGAGGAACCCTGTCTGGAAATGGGGAGAACATGTGAAATTTCAGGATTCGATAGTGATAACGATAGAACCCTGGTCTCTAGAGCTATAAGGTGGAAACACAACGTGTAGCGGAGTTATTGTTACCATCCCGAAGTTGATTATTTTCCTATAACAGCACGCCATGGAGTGTTTTATTCCTCTTATACCACAGCAGTTTATTTTTGTTTTGTTTTTTTATTAAAGAACTGTGCATCATACTTTTTTATCTGTTTATAGTTACATTAATATTGTGGAATGTCCGTGAAAGAGGTTAGTTGCTGTTCTCACTCACGTTATATCTCTCACAAGCCTCTCTTTTATTCTCTCTCTCTCGATGTTAATAAGACAAAAAAAAAAAATCGCAGCTTGTCATGTTCCCGAGAAACTGCAAAGCGTAAACTCCTCTGTCCTGAAGATGTCAGAAAGTTACAGCTTTACGTCTGACTGTTACAAAGCACCGACACTGGAGACTCCTTCCATAAATGTTAAATAAACACATTTCTCCTTACAGAAAGATTCACCATATCAGCAACGGATTTTTTTTTTCCAATCTTTGTCTTATGGTTAGATTATGTGGAGCGTACGCCGTACAAGTCCCTGTTACTATAGAAACGATAACGCATCAGCACGAGCGCATTAATATAGACCTGTGATTTGCAGCCGCACTACTGTTAGAGCTGCTGTTGTTATAGAAAATTAATCAACACCTTCTGACCAATCAGAATCCAGAATTCAACAGCATTGTGATGTAAATCATTATACCTGCTGATGCTAGTAGTATCAGCGAAACATTAATGCACATAGAGATAAACAGTTAACGTTATTACCTTGCTAATTTACTGCCACAGAATATTCCGAACATTTCCTAAAAGTTAAAATAATTACAGAATAATTTATAACGGGAAGTATAATTCAAACTATTTTACCCACTAAGGATATTTTGTGGTATTTATAGCCCGACTGCCACCTCTAAAAGCTTGACTAATGCATTTCAAGCCTTTGGCTCGCACCTCACGCCTGACTCACTCCACAACTTCTATTAGCATGAAACGCAGCAGCGAGAGAAAGACGGAGCGCCAGGGGAACAGCACGGCCGAGGCTGGGCACCGCATCCTGGCGAGGCGAGAGAACCAGTCACGGCCAGCCATACCTAATGACTCAGAGCTCTGTAAGCACACTGCTCCAGCAATAATACTAAAAGTCATTATAATAATGAGACTAATAATCGCATGCTAGCTACAATTGATGGCGCTGCATTCGCAAGCTTCAAAAATACCTCCAATTAGCGACCAATTTCAACAGCCAGTTATGCGCAGAGTATGATAAAGTGGAATGCGGCAAGGAAAATGAGTGCATAAGAGCGCAGAAATGCTCTGCAGCATGTTCTCTTGGATCGCTCACATGGCTGGGTGTGAACGAAGGTGAATTTCATACTCGAGAAGAAAGCAGCGTGGTGCCGGTCCGACTGTTTTAATATACGTCTTTAATATACGTCAGCTCTATCAGGGTGATCCGTACGGCGCATAGAAACGTCAAGGTCGCACACTGCCTTTGGAATAAAATGACAAAACTGTTTTTGTCACACACTCAACAGAACTTTTCACTGGGCCGTCTGGGTTTGAGAGCGCCGCAGTGCCCACTTCAACATCAATCACAGCCCAAGTGGCATTTCGTGACAAAAATCGGTCTGGAGCGCATTTTACACTTTAGAGCAGCTGTAATTTAAAGGAACTTATCTCCCCCCCCCCTTCTGGTTTTCTCTCACTCAAGTACATGAGCAGGTCAGACCGACAGCTCGAGTTGCCAAAAGCAGACAGCATGTCTTTGTTTGAGTGATGGTGAAGTGAGAGCGAGCAGCGAGCACGGACGGGGGTTGAGGGAAATGAACCGGAGGCGTTTGGGAAGCAGGAACGCGGTGTTGTGGGTTCGGCTCTGCGGAAAGGATTTGCTGAGATTAGAAAGTGCGAAGAGCAGTGGGTGAGAGTCCTGGAAGAGAATTCACTCGATTAATGATGCATCAGAATAAGACAAGCTGGATGGTAAAAGAATATAATTATGTTCATAGACTTTTTGTGTTTGTTTTGAGAGCACTGTTATTAATCATGTGAAAAATACTACAGCAGATGTGCGGTATGTCGGTCCTTCTGTCTCTGAATGTGATTCCACGGCAGTAGTCCACAGTGTGAGGGTGGTTTTATGTACGAAACAAAGGATATGATAGGCATAATGTTACCTGTAATGCTCAGATTCAGTTTCTGTATAACAAACAGGATGCAAGTGTGTGTTGTGACGTGCAGTGAGAGGCACGATGCAGCTCAGTGTGTACTCTGTTTGGGGCTTTTAGATAACGGGGGTCAGATGACAGGCAGGTAGCATCAAACACGGAATATCCATAATCGCAAACGTAAACAAAACGGGTCAAAACCAGGAAGATGGGAAACACCGGCTCGAAAAAAAAAAAAGCACGTTAACTGTACGAGACTTCGCAACAAGACAAAGACGCAGAATGGCTTAAATATACGAACTAATCAGAAACTAATTCGAAACAAGTGCACACGATTGCAACACAATGGAGAGAAAAACCAAAGACAAGACCGGGGACAGGGACAAGATTCAAATCATAACAAAAGCGCACATGGACTTATAAACAAAACATAAAACACAGAAACAGCAGTGTGAGCTGCGACACGCTCTGGGAATGTACTACACACATCATTTATTAAAGGATTTCCAGTAATCAAAGTCTGGGTTTTATCAGGGACACAGGCAGAGAACCAGAGAATCAAAACAGAGAAACACTACGACTAGGAAAACTCGCCAGGGGAAACAAGGACCAGGACCACATGATCAGGGAAACAAACCACCGGCAAGTGGAAACTAAAAACGTAACAGGAACAGAATAACCAGTAGCAAGGCAGATGACACTTGTTTACTAGAGGAAGGGGCCTGTAAATGGTGATTTACTGGGATGCACACGTTCACATTTACCATGAAACTCCTGATATACAGGTAGATTTCAGAACAGTAGATAATCTCACAATCTGGCCGTACAGAGTTTTCGCTGGGGATTTTAATGGGATCAAATTTGCCGAATAATTACAGATGGTTACTTGCCAAAAGATTTCATACGACTAGTGAGCGCACTTTAAAATAGAATGAAAAGTAGACAGCGGCCAGTGAGGCAGCTGAGAGTGGAACATTGTGCGAGGGATCGGTGGTATTTTCTCACTGTATGGACTGCGTGTTCTTTTTCACGTGGATGGATTGATGTGACGTGATGCGTCGTAGATCAGGGACAGATAGTCTCCTATCTCCTCTCCTCTTCCTGGCTTCTTTTCACAGCCCACCTAATAATTTATTCCTGGGATTTTGACTCTGATTTGTGTTCAGATGTAACCCCTTTTCTATTAGAAAATAGCACCATAAGAGGTTCTAGCGTTTGTCCCTCTGGGGAGGTGGAACCCTATAACAGAGCATTTCCCTTTCAATAGGCTCCAAGTAGAACCTCTTTAGGAAACTAGATAAACGCTATCCATCCAAGGAAGCCCTGAGAAATCTTTTTTCCTAAAAGTTGTGGCCTGTGTAAAATTATATCAATGAGCTTCTCACTAATAATGAAGAGAGCAAATACAGGACTGCAGCTGATGCCAAAACATGGAGTCAAATTTTGCCAGAAAATCTTTGCGTCTGAAGCCGTGAGCCTGAATTTCATAACAATTTTCAATGAAACATGCTCACACTTTACTGTTTTCTTTGACACATATAAAAACTAAAAATCCTGGTTTCTGGCTCATCTTGAGAAGATCATAAACCACCACAAATCCTTTCGCTCTAATTTGTGTTTTACTTTCCTTCGTACCTGACCGTGTCAACAAACACCTGCCAGATTGATTTGTTTCCTGGAAAAATATTGTTGCTAAAGCAGTCATCTTCTAAGCCGCTCTAACACAATTAATCATGAGGGCTGTTAGACAGAAGGTCCAGTGTGAAGCACTTAGCGAGTTTGACAAGATTAAATAAGGCGACTGCTCGCTCTTCATCCAGCTGTTTGCAGCTACAGCTCGTAAACACTGGTTCATATTGTGGTAGTGTTGGTTTTACTACGAGTACACACTTTTAACACCATTTATCAACTAGTAATACATGCACACTGTATTAATCTACAGCTCAGAGCATTTGTGTGTGTTACAAAGTATAATTATTCTTGAGTCAAGGTTTTTTTTTTTGTTGTTTTTTTAAGTGGATCTAGTTTGGGCAATCGTCCTCTTCATTACTGTGTTACTTGCATGAAAGGTTTTGTTGGACTATGACCAAAACCAAGTGACCTTGGACACACTCTCCGATCTCCTTCAGGATGAGGATGCCAGAAACCGTAACTGTGAATAAAAAGACTCATATAACTTAATCGTACATCAGAGGTTTGTCGAGGCTCTCCGTGACCGCAGCATACCCGTTTTAAATGTTTACTGTAGTTTGCCACTGTACAGATTTTGGCAAAGGAAGTCAACATTGCAGCAAAAACACACCGCGTCCCGCTCCAAGCCACAGAAAATGACGGCCATCGAGAGTATGTGCGTAGTGAGAAGCGTGGGAAACAATACAGCGCTGCAGTCACCTGATTTATTCTTACTCGAAGAATCCCGCTATCAGTGGTTTTCCAATCAAACCGGGATTTTGCAAAGAACTTAAGAACGATGTTGTTGATGTGGCGTTTTAATATTTAAAGCTGTTTAGATTTTTTTTTTTTGTTTGTTTTTCAGATATGTCAACAATACCTAAGCATTTGATAAGTTGTATATATGATAAACAACATAGCGGATAAAGCAGTGCCGTAACGATACAGGCCCGTATGTCAGTGTTGAGCGGACAGAACTGACAAACGGTGCTTTAGGCTCTGTTATAAATTCAATAGACAAGAATAAGCACGGAATAAAACATGCTGTTTTACTAATCCATGATGAGAGAGTACGATACAGAAAGTTGATTATTTTGTCAAAAAGTGTTTTATTCCTCTAATATGCTCTAGGTAAATTCTCTGTTGATTTTAGGGACTTCCAGTGGCACTTCAAACTCACCCATAGTCGCCATTTTCTTGCTTTTTTTTTTTTTTTAAATTATATTTCACACTTTCATGACATTCAGATATTCAGTGAGAAATAAGCCTATAAGTATTGTCGGTTAATGAAGGGTCTAATAAAATCATTTGGAACTTAAAATTTTTCTTCATTGATGTTACTGTGTCTATTGCCTCTCACCGTGTCTCACAGGTTTGAGGAGTACAAGGCATTGCAGACGCTGGTGGCTTTGCTGTCAGATCAGCCTGAAGAGGTGTTGGTCAACGTGGTAGGGGCTCTAGGAGAGTGCGCCCAAAGACCGATCAACCGCACCACCATCCGAAAGAACGGTGGCATCCCGCCCCTGGTCAGCCTGCTCACTGGAACCAACCAGGCCCTGCTAGTCAATGTCACCAGGGCTGTGGGAGCCTGCGCTATGGAGCCAGAGAACATGGTGTAAGTTCTCTCAGGCTGCTCATAGCTCATACTGGGCCCCATCACGACTCACTGAAACAGGTTCTTCATTATGGTGTACATTCCAGAGACTCGGGGCCCATGAGTGGTTTCTGGGTTTTGTTTTGTTTTTTGTTTGTTTTCTTCATATATGGTAGATTTCTCTTTTGTTACTCTGGAGATGATCAGTTTCAAAAGAATCGTTCCAAGCGCATAATGTTCCAAGTTGGAAAAATCTCTTTAGACCAAAGTGCCATGCAGTCATGATTTGAAACTCTCACTGCAGATCAGCTCTCTCCAGCTTGGTGAGGAAGGGAAGGGTGCAGGACCGCTCTACTTCTTCAACACAACTTCTCCTGTGATATACTATATCAGACCATTTACTAACCACAGCTCAGAATAGATTTAAGATTTTAAGTCAAGCGTTTTCCGACAGTAGCATACAGGCTTACATTGCTGGCAGCAGCAACCGTCCAATGAGCCAACTTTAAAATGGTTCCTCTGCCCTTGGCTTGGTTAGGGCTTAGAGGAAACCACAATGTTGCTCTGGCTGAAATATGCTGTTGCCACCAATTTCGTACTGTAAGCCAAGTTCCGCTCTTTCTTGGATCTAAATCAGTCTTTGAACAATGCTTCAGCAGCGTACAGTTCGGAATATCTCCGTCTCGGCTCTTTTAGCGACGTCCGTAAACATCCCTCTTGCTGTTTGCTTGGTTTGGTTTTAGTAAGGCACAATATTGTTGTTCTCAGTTTAACCCACCGTATTCACCACAGTGGCGACGGATCCAAAGGGTCCCCAGAGGCCCTGACCAGCCCGATGTCTGTGTCCCATCCAAGACCTGACAGGTCCAGTGTGGAAACCCTCATGGCTCAGTGCATTAATGACAGAGCGCAGGGATTTCTGTTTATGCTACCTGCTGATCTCCTCATATTTGTGGCCAGGGTGGAGGCCTTGATTGTTTCACTGCGGTCATTTTGTGTAAGCTGCAGTACGAAGTTGGCTCAAGCGGTCAGGCCCAGCCACACGAAACTGGAGCAGAAAGCAGGACATGGACATGCAACGGGAATACCTTTGGTCCACCATGTGCAGATCACATCCCTTGAATTTAGTTAAGCTTGATGAGGTTCAATAAAGAACAGCCAATTTAAAAGAAACTGAAGGATGCTCAAGAGTTGACTCATGGAAATTCATTCTGTTCTTGTTGTGCTAATTTCTCGTTGATTTTGTTAATGGTAAGGAAGTGATTTCCTTGAAGAGGTTCCAGGTGTTCCACAAGGGTGTAGCCTCATGCTTCTAGCTTTATCCGGTGTTGTGATCTTGCCATCTGCGATCACAGCACCATGTTTTTTTATTTTGAAATTTCTGCCGTTAGCCCTCAGACAACATTTTGGAAGCTTTCCACTAAACAAATTAATTGAATAAGTTAGGAATTTGTTTACTTTGTTTTCTTCAGTAGATTGGTTAGCATCTTAATTTATAAATACTGTTCAGTCAGTGATCAGCAACGATGCTTATCCGAGGGCCGTAGCAGATTAGCTCGTATATTCATCCGTCCATCTTCAGGAACCACTTTATCCTGGTCAGGGCTGCAGAGAATCTAGAGCCAATCCCAGGAATACTGCATGGTGGGAATACACCCGCCAAGTTGGGAGGAAATCTAAGAACCTGGAGGAAACCCACGCAGACAGGGTGAACATGTGAAACTCCAACAGGGAGTAGGCTAAGCGCAGGATTGAACCGGGGACCCACGATGTGTTTTCTAGCCCGGTAAACATGAGAAACAGCACAGTCCATCACAGTGCATCAAGTCTGCCACACCTCCTGTTTATTCTTGGAGAATCTCACTGCCTCGGTGTCGGAAATTCCACTTCTGCGTTCAGCCTTTGATTTGTGGACACCATTAATATCCAGATTTTTTTAAAGATGAGTTTACACTGTATGACTTCCTGTCACAGACAAAAATCGCATATCATATTTGGCAGCGAAAATGGCAGTCTTAGAACGCATAATGTGACGAGCTCATTGAGGGTCTGATTTAGTGCCATTGCAAACAAAGATGGCCAACGACAAAGTTCTGCTGTGACCTCTTATCTAAAAGCCACCGACAGGAGGGGTGTACAGCTACAAATCCGGAAGTGGCGATGGTGAAACATAAACATAAATATGCTGACGGACAGAAAAAATATCCGTATTGCCTCCTGCTCGCTTTGAGGAACGGTTGTGTTTATTTTTTCTGCACAAGCTGATTTCCGGATTATGCTGATCGATGACGTAAGCAGAAGGTAGTAATTTTCTCGTTAGAAGATCTTCGTTGTATGATCTGACATGGAGAAAACACGCTGTCATACAGTCTGTTATAGAAATAAATTTTATTGGGATCATTTCATACACTGTGACAAGTAATAATTTTAAAAGATCGCTGAAATCGCACAGTCTAAAACCGGCCTTGAGCTGCTTCGTGACGATGGCTATAGTTAAAACTGCTATACGAAAGAAACTGAATTCGAATTTAATGGAACTTTTGCGTGAGCAAATTTGAGTCTTGTTAATTACGCGTCAGCCTTGTACCCTGGAGGAATTTATTTGTTTGTATGTTGTAATAGATCACATTTAACAACGTAACACAAAAGAACAGTCCGAGCTAATTAAACAAAGCCGTCATGTTTAGCAGAGCTCGAGTGCCATGTGATTCTCTGGGAATTTCTCGAGTAGCACAGCACATGACCCAATGTGTTCCACTGTGTTTTGCACCATCTGAATCTTATTACTTTTACAAGACTATTACAGACTCCAGTCCTATTCCTAATTAAGGCTGGACACAAATACAGAGCTTTATGTTCGAGCTGTCTCAGTTAGGCAAGCGTAACCAGAGATTGTCTAAAAGAATAATATGTTTATGGACGTATGCGACCACAGTGGTGTAGTAAAAATCCACAGGGCTTGTTTTTGAAGAAATAAGGTCACTCTTTGAGTTTGTGTGAGAGCAACAAGGAGCGTTGGGCTCCAGAAAAATGCATCACCTCCTAAGCAACATGCTCCAGTCATGTATATTTAGGACCGGCTCTTTATTTTTTTACATTTACACTTAGCTGTGGACAGAAAGCCTCTATTTGCCTCCCACACACATTTTTCCTTTTTGTCTTGTGGCTTATTTTGAGAGCTCTATGGTGGAGTTTGTTAAGTAATTAGAACAGCTGCCATATGATCGTTTCCTGTCGCAGACCAGCATGGTCGCGTCTGTGTAGGACATTAAGAAGAGACTGTCTACGCTGAGACCGTCCAATAGTGTTAGTGTTCACACCGAGACAGAGACCAGTGTTAGTGTCCACACAGAGACAGGAGACCAGTGTTAGTGTCCACACCGAGACGGGAGACTAGTGTTAGTGTCCACACAGAGACAGAGACCAGTGTTAATGTTCACACAGAGACAGGAGACCAGTGTTAGTGTCCACACCGAGATAGGAGACTAGCGTTAGTGTCCACACAGAGATAGGAGACCAGTGTTAGTGTCCAAACTGAGACAGGAGCTCAATGTTAGTGAGTCCCCACCCCTAACCATGACTTCTGTATCTCGTCATACAATTTTGTTGCAAATTATTATAAATTTCTGAGAGTGAGACCACATTGCATACTTTAAAGGTTACATTAAAATACAATTTTAAAAATTCATGTAAACATTTTGCACTTAAATGTAGCATGTACATAAATCTCATGTCCTATAACTCCACAGGTAAATCAGCGTACCTAAAAAGACTTGCTGTCGTCCATGTTTGTAAATCCTTCATGTTGTCTTGCCTTTTTTTTTTTTTTTTTTTTTTTTTTAAACCTGCTCAACACATTTATCCTGTTGAAATCTCATCGTACCCAGCTCAGTGCTCTAAACGCAGGGATTGAGCGGTCCCTTGGGGTTCTGCTAAGGGCTCTTCTTGTTATCATGACTCAGGAGTTGATTTATAAGTTGCAGAGATGAAGTGTCACTAGATCCTCTCTGCCCAGTACAGGACCCCGAGCCCTCAGGCGCAAAAGAACCCCCCGATTACAGATTGGTTTAGCAATCATGACAGCATTGAATGTCGGCCTTGTCGGTCGACACACACATGGGAAACAGGTTACGTGTTATTTATATTTAACAAACAGGCCACACTGAGGAGCCATTCTGCTCGGCTTCCCATAGCCTGACTACAGCCTTCAGAAGAGTGGTGTCCGCTGTGTGAAATACAGCCCGCGTTTAAAGCAAACCTCACTCCCAACCAGTGAAATATAGAGAGGCTTGTCTGTATGGCTGTTTGATTTGGAAAGAGGACCTTCCCTGAGTTTTTTTTCCTCCTGTGTGTCGGCAATGAGATCTGAGTTGCCCAGCACACTGTATGTGTGCATGTTTGTCCGTGGCCTGCTGTAGCTATAAATATCTAAACGGAGCTCCTAATGGGAACAAATTTCCTGTGGGGCGGCTTCTAGCCAGGTGAGACACTGATCATGTGTCTTGTCACATTGTACAGCAGTATATGAATTGGACAGGTGAAGATCTGTGGCAGAAAAGCCATCAAAGCTCCTCTTATCCTATAAAAGACCCCAGTGTCACAAATTCCTCCTGTCGGAATAATTCAGAGTGCAATGAGTACCGATTTCACGTTGTATTTTGAGTTCATGTTGTCTGCTTTTTGTTTACATTTTTACGTGATATTGTTTCTGTTCTAGTCCTGACTCCAACCCTGTCCTGTCATTGGTGTGTTTCCTGATTGTGTCCAGGTTTTCAGTTGTGTCTTGTACCCATGTTACCTGCCCTTTGCTTCTGGCATTACTTCCTGCTTCTCTTTTCTGACCTTGACGATGATTCCTCCTTTAATAAATATCACGCTGCTTTTCTGCTTTTTTTTTATCCTGCTTCATACAGCTGCACTTTACAACTAGGTCTCTCTCTCTCTCTCTCTCTCTCTCACTCTCTCTCTCTCAAACACACACATACACCCAAATCTTTCTCTAACCCTCAGGATCATCGATCGTCTGGACGGAGTGCGTCTGCTCTGGTCCTTGCTGAAGAACCCAAACCCTGCGGTCCAGGCCAGTGCTGCTTGGGCCATCTGTCCCTGTATAGAGAATGCAAAGGTACAGTAATGTGAAGTGTGTTTTATTGCCATCCCACACAATATATTCAAATATTATTTAAAATGTTATGCTAGTTGCATATTCAAAAAAAAATCCACATTTGAATACTCCACTTTTAGCCATCGAACACAAGTCTGTCCAAACACATTTTTCTTAATTTTTGTCTAAACGCCCTTGTATTGGCTGATGGGAGAAAATGGGCCTCAGTGAACGCATGTCTTTATTTGTATACATTCTTTTTTTTTGCAACAAAGCATGTGTCCTAAATGTCGTATTGCATTTCTGTGGCTAAATCTCAAATATAACTCAAATATACAATACAAAAATACAAATGCATGATTGTACTGTTGGATTAGCGACACATAAACACGATCTTCCAGGTCTAATCTGTATACGATCTAAACATGCAGAGATTCTACAAGGCCAGCTGTCGTTTTTTTTTCCCGTCAGTACCGAGTATAAAAAAAAGTCCAGTTCACATTGAGGATAAAAAAAAAACCCAGAGCTCAAAGATGGAGCCCTAACTGAGTTTGACAATGTTTTTCTGACATTTACAGCATCGATGTTTTAGGTGACTTGGGAAGTTTAGTGACAGGAGCAAGACAAATAAATGGAGACGTGGACGAACCACACAGCAGCGCTTATTTCGACAGACCCATGTGGCTTGAGTTAGCAGCTCCAGGGCAGGTTCAGGAGAACCGTACTGGACGAAACAGCACGGGGAGACCTGTGACTGCTGCAGAACACACACTCGGACGCATGCGTACACACGTACTACAAATCTGTAGTCATTATAACGCACCGTTTCGTGATCAGGCCTTAACGAAAGCCACGTTTAATCTAAAAATAATCGTAACGCACAATTAACGCCTGTAATTTTACAGCCAGCATGCCAGGAGTCGAGCAGCTTGATTACATCTGTCTGTTTTTCACTCACATATCACTCCCACTTTGTGTGAAGTTCTCCAGATTGTGCAGGTAGACAAGTCTTTTGTCTCTGTCTGTTTTTTTTTTCCTCTCTCTCTCTCTATTCTGTCTCGGTTTCTTTCAATCTTCACTTTTTTTTTTCCCCTTTCCTCTTTTTCCTCTCTTGGCCTTTTACTCATAATTCCTTCATGATACACTTGATTTTTTACAACGTGGAAATGTTGTACTCGTCTTTTTCTGTCGTTTTTATCGCACCTCGACCCCTCACACACACACACACACACACACACACACACACACACACACACACACACACACATACACACACACTAGGTGCCGCGTGCTGTGTGTGCTGATGTGTGCTGGTTGGAGATGTTTTTGTGAGAGGGGATTTGAAAGGAATTCTTAGTGACCCGCCGCAGCTGGTGACTTTAACACGCTTCCTCCGTCTCTCCTTCACCTCTTGTTCTCTGTCTGCCTGGAGTCATCAGTATTCCCATGCTGCCATTTCCTGCTCCTCTCCTCTCCTCTCCTCTCCTCCACTTTTCTCTGCTCTCTCTAGCCTAGATTCACCAAACGTCAGGCTCATCCTTTGGCATGACTTCTAACAAAGGCTGCCCAACCCCCCTCCACCCCCACCCCCCCCCACTCCTGCTGCTGCTGCTGTCCTCACCTGCACGCTCAACTCTTATTGCAGTACAGCACGCTACACTGTTTAGGCCTGCCATTATAAGCAGCATATAACACGTGCGTTATAACACTGGTTCTAGCTGGATGCTGCTTCTACCTGGTTCTAGCTGGACGCTGCTTCTAACTGGTTCTAGCTGGACACTGGTTCTAGCTGGTTCTAGCTGGATGCTGGTTCTAGCTGGACGCTGGTTCTTGCTGGTTCTAGCTGGACGCTGCTTCTAGCTGGCTCTAGCTGGATACTGGTTCTAGCTGGACGCTGCTTCTAGCTGGCTCTAGCTGGACACTGGTTCTAGCTGGACACTGGTTCTAGCTGGTTCTAGCTGGCTCTAGCTGGACACTGGTTCTAGCTGGTTCTAGCTGGTTCTAGCTGGCTCTAGCTGGACACTGGTTCTAGCTGAATGCTGGTTCTAGCTGGACGCTGGTTCTTGCTGGTTCTAGCTGGATGTTGCTTCTAGCTGGTTCTAGCTGGACGATGCTTCTAGGTGGACACTTGTTCTTTCTGGTTCTAGCTGGACGCTGGTTCTAGCTGGACGTTTCTTCTAGCTGGACACTGGTTCTAGCTGGACACTTGTTCTTGCTGGTTCTAGCTGGACACTGGTTCTAGCTGGTTCTAGCTGGACGTTGCTTCTAGCTGGTTCTAGCTGGACACTTGTTCTTGCTGGTTCTAGCTGGACACTGGTTCTAGCTGGTTCTAGACTCAGTGTGAAAAGGTTAGCTTATCCAGGGTTCTTGCACAAGTCCGGATATAAAAATACCCAAAGAAACTTTTGAAGAATGCTGAACACAGATGGTTGTTTCTGCACCTACAGATGTACAGATGGTTTTTCTGTTTTTTTTTTTTTTTTTTTTTTTAATTTTTTTTTTTTGTAATTGTTTTTTCTTTTTTTTGTTTTTTTTTTTTTGGTGGTTTTGGTTTTGGGGCTG
>JAKKZJ010000012.1:22314671-22328088 GCA_033441845.1 Pangasius mekongensis | reverse complement strand
TGGTTCTAGCTGGTTCTTGCTGGACGCTGGGTCTAGCTGGTTCTAGCTGGTTCTATCTGGAAGCTGGTTCTAGCTGGTTCTTGCTGGACGCTGGGTCTAGCTGGTTCTAGCTGGTTCTATCTGGAAGCTGGTTCTAGCTGGTTCTTGCTGGACGCTGGGTCTAGCTGGTTCTAGCTGGTTCTATCTGGAAGCTGGTTCTAGCTGGTTCTTGCTGGACGCTGGGTCTAGCTGGTTCTAGCTGGTTCTATCTGGAAGCTGGTTCTAGCTGGACGCTGGTTCTAGCTGGACGCTGGTTCTAGCTGGTTCTAGCTGGACGCTGGTTCTAGCTGGACGCTGGTTCTAGCTGGTTCTTGCTGGACACTGGTTCTAGCTGGTTCTATCTGGAAGCTGGTTCTAGCTGGTTCTTGCTGGACGCTGGGTCTTGCTGGTTCTAGACTCTAGACTGGTTCTAGTGTAAAAAGGTTAGGACTTGTTCTTGCAGAAGTCCGGAAATAAAAATACCCAAAGAAACTTTTGAAGAATGAACGAAATCCTGAACACAGATGGTTGTTTCTGCACCTACAGATGTACAGATGGTTTTTCTGTTTTTTTTTTTTTTATTTTTGCTTTTTTTTTTTTAGCTAAAGTTAAAGATTTCCTGTATTTCTTATAATTTTTTTTTCTCTCAGTCTCCCCTTGTTCTCTCCTGTTTCCTTTTTTCTTTCTTTTGTTTGCTCTTTTTCTTTTCCTCCCTTTCCTTCCTGCCTGTCTGCCTGCCTTCTTTCCCTCATCTTATCTTTCCTTCCTTTCTTCATTATTTATTTTCCTTTCCTTTCCTTTCCTTTCCTTTCTAACCCTTGTTCTCCCTCACCTTCCATCCTCCCTCCCTCTCACCCTACCTTTCTCTTTTCCTTTACTTTCACTTTTCCTTTCCTTTCACTTTTCCTTTCCTTTCCTTTCTTCCTCCTCATGTAGTTGTTATCCGGCTCATACCCTGATCACTGCCAGCGTTAGCGTACCACAGGTTTCTGTATGCTTGTATTGTATGAAAACGTCAGACTCATCATTATTAGATTTCCCTGGTGTTTTTGAGGTGTCCCGAAGCAGTGCGCACCTGCCAGCCAATCACAAGCGAGTATTTTCCGTGTTCCGCATAACCGACTGCAGTAACAGAGAGAGGTCTGAGGTCAGTCTGAGGTTAAATGGCAGCGTGTATTGATTCAAGTCCTCGCCTTTTATACCTTAATTCGCACAGTGTTTGCATGTTTATTCGTTTATTTTTTTTAATAGAATTGCGTGTATATTTACTTCACATGTACATTTATAGCGTTTGGCAGACGCCCTTGTGTTTCAGTGTGGCAGCATCCAGTACCCAGGCCATAATTACACGTCTCTGTGCTGTCATTAAAGGTGTCTCACTGCCATTTTCTAATTACTGGAAACAGACTTATGCCATGTTGGTCTGCTGCATGTTACCGGCACCACAGAAAGGGCTGAGTGTCTGAACAGTAGCCATGGATGCTGACTGTGTGTGTGTGTGTGTGTGTGTGTGTGTGCGCGTGTGCGTGTGTGCGTGTGTGCCCACTCTTCCGCTGTGGTTGTCCTCATGCCTTCAGTATAAGCTGCTGTGTGTCTCAGAGTGGCAGAGTCTCCTTATTTGCAGTTTTTTTGACTTACAGACCAGATACAGCACTTTTTTTTTTTTTTCCCCGAAACTTATTTTACTTAAACAGAAATCAAAGTGCGTTTTCCTTCTAATGTACTGAGGAGAAACGTGAAAAATAACATTGTTAACTCATGTTTACGTGCATGCAGAAGTCCGCTGTTGTATACAGGCTTATAAAAGATTTCTTTTTTTTTTTCATTTAAAAAAAATGTATTGTATAAATTGCTGAATCGTACACTGAAAAAAAAAAATTGTGTTAACTTGTGGTACGTCTTTTTTTTGTTTTTTTTTTTTCCTCCTCAAAGCTGAAAAAAAAAATTGTGCTGAAACATGTTTTTTGTTTAATTTGGGCAAAACTAAAAAAAAAAATGTTTTTTAGATTACATTTTTTTCAGTGTACACAATATGACCATGAAATAATGATGTAAAAGAAGATTATTTTCTATTTTTTGGTTGTTGTTAAAACAAACTCCAGTGTTGCTCACTCACACACACACACACACACACACACACACACACACACACACACACACACACACACGATTTGTATGCTGCTCTATTTGTTTGTATGTAATAAAAAGCTTTTAATCTTGTTTGTAATTGTGGTTTGCGCGTGCGTGTGCGTGTGTGTGTGCGTGTGTGTGTGTGTGTGTGTGTGTGTGTGTTTCAGGATGCCGGGGAAATGGTGCGTTCCTTCGTGGGCGGCTTGGAGCTGATTGTTAATCTGCTGAAATCTCCGAATGCAGAGGTGCTGGCCAGCGTGTGCGCAGCCATATCCAAAATCGCCAAAGATGAGGAGAACCTGGCTGTCATCACTGACCACGGAGTCGTGCCCATGCTCTCCAACCTCACCAACACTGTGAGCTTTAACACACCACTCACACTCCTACACACGGAATAAAACACTCCGTGTTATGCTGCAAAGGGGATTTAATCACCGATGGACTGGTGTGATGAAGTGGAATTACTGTTTATTCTCACGCCCCGTTGCTTTTCACCGATCGCAGTTTTTCTGCCTCCGCTGCTAGATGGATGTTTTTTGGGTTCCCGGATTCATATGGAATTATCACTGTAACCAGCAGATGAACTGATTAGATTTTGGAATTGATCCAAACAGGGTCAAGGTCACAGCAAGGTCAAACGTCTGAAATAGATTTCCTTCAACAGCCTCTTCCCTATTTGAAGTATATTTACGGGTATATGAGGCATACACATTAGTGAAAAGGAGGACTGGGGTTGTGGGCAGTGCAGGCATCCCTGTCGTTATAATTAAAGAGCGACGCGTCATCCTTTTTTTCCATTTATAGTTACATTTAACGTTATGGAACGTCCACAAAGTAAATTAGTTCCTGTTCTCACTTACTTTATAGCAGCTATAAACGCTCATCAGTGTCTCTCATTTTTTTCTCTCTTGACGTTAATAAGATTTTAAAAACGCAGCTTGTCATGTTGCTGAAAAAAACGCAAAGCGTAAACTCCTCTGTCCTGAAGACATTCCCATGTCTGAAAACTTACTGACGCTGGAGACTCCTTCCGTTAACTTGTTAAATAAACATCTCCTCTTTATTAGTTTCTTCTTAGTCTTAGATTACGTGGGAATGTCCACTATGCTAACGATAATATGTTAATGTAAAAGTGCATTATTTAGCGTCGCAGCTTCACTACTGTCAGAGCTGCTGTTACAGAAGACTAGTCAAAAACATTTGACCAATCAGACTTCAGAGTTCAACAGCGCTGTTGTATAAACTCATATAAAACCCTACAGACCTTTTGATCTGATTTATTATGGAGTTATTGTATGAGTTCTGATAAGCTCTAATGGGACACGTGGTGGTGTTTTTGCCTCCGGCTGCAGACGGATGATAAGTTGCGGAGGTATCTGTCCGAGGCCATCGCTCGCTGCTGCATGTGGGGTTCCAACCGCGCGGCGTTTGGCGAGGCCGGAGCCGTCGCTCCTCTAGTGCACTACCTGTGCTCTAAAGACCCCGAGGTGCACCAGGCCACGGCTCAGGCCCTCTTCCAGCTCTCCCGAGACCCAAACAACTGCATCACCATGCACCAGAGCGGCGTCGTCAAGGTACAACACCTCACACACCTCACACACACATTTTATTTACATCTGGAGGATCAAACACAATTATTTAGTCCTAATTAAGCTTTAATATGTTTTTTCCTCAACAGCAATTGAGGAACACTATTTTTTTTTTTGAAAATAGTGACATCTCACAGTAGTTCTTTGAAACCTAAAAAGAACTGAAACGCATTACTAAATAAACAATCCATCCATTACCAATTAAAAAGAGCTAAAACTTCATTTTCTCTTTAGAATTTAACCAGCATTTATTATCTTTTTTCTTTTTATTTATTATTAATAATTAGGCTATAGCTTGTTAGTGAGACAGCATAAAGATTTTCACAATATTTCCTATTTATGATTTAGTGAAATTGTGAAACATTATTTTTCATTTATGTGAAACTATTTTTTTTATATTTCAGGATAAACTATTTTTTTCAGAAGCTATTAATGATTAATGAAACTTCAGTGTAATTTCTTCAGATAGTTCACCTGACCATTTACAATCACAACAGCTATGAAAGTAGAAATGTGTAAATTTAGTATTTTACCACATCATTTCTAGACATGTTTAGTTTTTTGGGGTAATAGCTCTCTTTATACAGCACGGTTAAATTCCTGAATCAGAAATGAATGCACTCGTTCTAATATGTTATCGTTTCTATAGCAAGAGCTCATTCACAGGGACTTGTACGGCGGACACTCCACATAATACATGGATTAAAAAAGTGTGTTAAGATGTCCAATGTCACGAAATGTCTAATTTGCATTCTTGTTTAGTACTACACACTTATTGTGTTGTTGATTATTATTATTATTATTATTATTATTATTCTGTAGTAGCAGATTTTTGTTTTATTTATTTAAACTCATTTCTGACTTTCTGTTAATTTCCGTGTACAAGGTTTGCAGCATGTTCCACTTTACTGAAGTGTAGCTGCTGTGTGACATTTACACTTCCCTACACACACACACACACACACACACACACACACACACACACACACACACACACACACACACAATGTTATTTCCAACCTGGGCCTCTCTAGAGAACTGTCCCAGCCCCCCCTTCTTCTTTTTTTAAGTGACGTGTGAAAACATCACTAATAAATTTTGAAAGGCTGCAAACTGTTTTCAGAGGCCTTGTGGAGCGGCGAGGGCAGACAGAACAAGGCCCCGTTTTCTTTCTCGTGCAGCGGAAGCGCGAGCGCGTTTTCTAACCGTCATGGGAATTGGCCTGAGCAAACAGCAGTGTGTGTGTGCCGAGTGCCGCTTTTCCCGGCCAGTCCCACCGCTCCCGGGATGCCAGGGCAGAAGTGCACGCAAATGCTGTCGTCCAGGGAACGGTTGCTACGCGAGCGCCTGGAGCAGGACAGGGTGGAATGGCAGCGTGGTGTGTCTCTGGATCTCAGACGGCTGTAGGAGCGCGAGGCAGCAAGACGCTTAACCTCTGAGTGACAGCTATTTGAAGTGGCTGCTAGGTCTAGATGCCATATAATATTAATACGAGTCCTCCAGTAACAAGCACTAGGCCGTAAACCGTGTAATATTCTGTACGTCATGTAGGAACATGCAGAAAGTTTATAAGCACTGCCGGGCAAAAAGCTGGCACAAAGAAAAGCTTTAGGATTTGTGGGAGTTGTATGCCAGAGTGTGTAAATGTAGGACTGAAAGCTTTGTAGAAAACTCTGCTGTGTGTTATAATATTTAGTCAGTAACACGCGCATGGATCTCTGAGACGCGCCACTCGGTTATATCATGTCAGTGACTGGTGATGAAGTATTTTCATCAGATCATCAATTTATCTGACCATTTTGAGCAGCACTTTATATTACAGAAGTTCTGTTTAGCAATAAATACTGATTTCTTATTTGATATTAAAGATTATAAGTAAATATTCTGGAACGGTTACTGTAGTAAGTATTTAAGTAAAACAAATCAATTAGTCAGTATAGCATTTTAAATTTATTTATTTATTTATTTATTTATTTATTATTAGTGCGATATTATTTGTCTTGTGATGATTTACAGTCCATACAGGATACAGTGGGAGCGTAGAGCTGAGCAGCTGAGGGTTAAAGTCCTGGGATTTGAGCCCAGAATCTTCTAATCACAATCTTCTGAACCCTAACCACTGCGCTACCACTGCCCCAAACCATTTAAACTACTATAAATAAATGGAAAAACAGTATATGTAAGTATAGTGCAAGGAAGTGTTAACCAATACGCAGAGCAGTGGAGAAGTGAAAAAATAAACATGTTGGATCGTGTAGCTATGCGTTATATACTGCAGGGTCACTGAGTGCTTCTGTGTGTAGAAATGACAACCGTGAGTGAGGTTTATTCTTAGATGCCCTAAGCTGAGACGTGTTGCAGTGCGTGAAACACTGATGCAGTTGTGTGTTAATGTGTTCTAAACAGATATAAAACCCTTTTATTTTCATTTTTATTTATTTATTTTTTTTAAAGAAAGCTTGCTAGAAGGTTTGGTTTCACAGAGCATCTGGTTGAGACTGGAGGTGTGCATCAGGACTAGGATCTCATGAGACGCAAGTCGGTTTTTACTTTGCAGGCGTGAGCAAGCAGTCATATATGAAGCTCACTGGGCAAACAAAGGCCACGTGTTAACGTGAACGTGTGGCGCTGTGTGATGAATTTACAGCATGAATAGTAACAGCCTGGTCAGGGATGGTAGTGGTTTATATTTGGAGCTCTGGGCTTGGAGAAGGAAGCCCCACATTGGACAGATGAAGCCCCAGGCTGGATGGAGTAATCCCCAGGCCAGACGATGGAAGCCCAAGATTGGTCAGGAGAAGCTCCAGGCAGGACAAAGGGTTAAAGATGTTTTTGACATCTTGGTTTTGATTCCAGGCTGTAAACTTGTCATGAAACCATGTTCTGATTTTATTTTATTTTTTAGAAAACACTGCTTCCTAGAAGCTCCATGTACTCTACATGCAGAAGCTCCTTTAGTGTGTAAAAACTGAAAAGAAGAATATTTGAAAGACTATATACTGTATTTCCATGAATGTGTGGCGCTGTGTGATGCATTTATAGCATCCTTAGTAACTGCCTGGTCAGGGCCACGGTGTATTAAAATGAAGCTACTAATTTGTTTACATTTTGGAAAATAAAACCTACTGAATTTTAAAAAATAATAATAAAAACAGAACTGCACACATCTGTAGTTGAAACCAGTTATGAACTGTTGTGATGTAGCTGAGGCTGAGAAACTGTCAGATCTGGACACTGCTGACATTTCTAGTCCTGAGGGTTTTTTTTTTTGCCAGTGTTTCTGTGGGTAGAGTGGTATGGTTCATATTTGATTTTAGAAATAGGCCATGTCACTTTGGATTTAAATCCGAATACGGATACAGTGTCGTTGTGTTACACTGTCTAGTAGCAGATGTGTAACTTCACCCGCATTCAGCATTTCCACTGTTAAATATTTTCACATGAGAAAAGTGTTTGCAAACACAGAGTGGTAAAACGCTTCCCCAATAGGAACAGGCGGATAAATTATGAACGCGGTCGCAACGTTGCAGCCAAGTCGTTTTTTCCCATGTTCTTTTTGTTTTAATGGCGAGCACCAGGCTGATGTGCTGCTGTGGTTTAGCACGGCCCGTAATTAGAGACCGGGCTCAACGTCGGCCGTTCCAAAGGAGTAAAGTCCAATTTGCAAAAGTCATTAAGCACAGTTTGTTTATTTATTTAATTTTCTGTGTATGTATCCGTGCATTTACTCACATTCAAGGTTACATTTAATGCACGTATTGCATTTATGCACGTACAGTAGATTTTGCACCATTATTGCACCATTATTAACAATTAAACTTATTACACTCATTCATTTTCTCTCTATAGAAGGCACACACACACACACACACACACACACACACACACACACACACACACACACATACACATTCAGTTCCATTTGTCTTCACCTCCAGTATACCTGACTCGCCCTGAGGACACACAACCGAAAGCAGGAGGGAGGGCAAGTCCACTTGGCTGCATTTTACACGTGATATATGTTTTAGTGTGGCAGAAAACGTGTTAAAACAATATTTCCAAACGTTGTAAATGGGTTTGGAGAGCGTTTATCAGGGAACGATGTCTGCACTCCAGTCTAATTTATGAAGGGGTGTAAAATTCAAGACTGCCTCCTGATATTATTGTAGCCGTATTTCAAACCTCGGAGCTTTCGTTAAGAACATGTAGCAGCTTAAAGTCATAATGATCTCTCTCTCTCTCTTTTTGTCTCTCTCGCTCTCTCTCTCTCTCTCTCTCTCTCTCTGTCTGCATGCTGTGTCCTCTCTGAGACTTGTGTTCAGACACTAACTTTCTTGCTGGCTGGTGTTAATGGTGTAGAACCCAGTCCCCTATGCTGGAGCAGAGGAAATTAAGCATTGAGAAGAAAGTATTTTACCCTGGAAAAGCCATTAAAGACCAGTCTGAGCTTTGCTCCTGTCCTCACTGGCTTTACAAGCAACAAATACGGCCCTCGTACAATATTTTGTACACTATTTATTCCAACCAAGAAAGGAACTTGTAATATTTATTAGAATATTTCATAAAAATATGAAAGGACATTGAACGATCGGTTCAGCCCGGTATTATATTTTTATGAGCGTCTGTATGTTCAAAAGCAGACCGTTGGTTCTTTTTTGTAAAAGCGTTTTATTTGTGCTCGGTGCTTTTTTTTCTGCTGACGTTGACATTAAAACGATTTTTCAGAACTATGGTCAATGCTGAAGGCACACGTTGTACATTGCTTTTCTTACAACAAAGCACGCAGTATAATGGTTAGGAGAGCTAGAAGTAATATGGATAGGACAATACCCAGGAATTCCCACCAGACAGAGGAAGCCCCGGAGCAGACAGTTTAAGCCCCAAGTCGGATGGACAGGCTGGATGGAGGAAGCCCATGCCTGGACAAATGAATATCCAGGTTAGATGAAGCAAGCAATGGGACATATAGAGGAAGCCCTGTGCTGGACAGAAGCCTCAGGTTAGGCACAAGCAGGCCCGGGCTAGAGTTCAAGTCCCATGCTGCACAGACGGATTAAGCCCCTGGCTGGACAGAGGACGCTCCAGACCAGACAGAGGAAGTCCCACGCTGAACCTTGGGCGAGACAGAGGAAGCGCTGGACCGGATGGTTTATGCCTCAAGTTGGATGGACGGCTTAAACCATGGAGGGAGGAAGTCCCAGGCCAGAGAGAAGAAACCTTGGGCCAGGTGGAGGAAGGCCAAAGGATTAAACCCTAGTTTGGAAGAATAAAGCTCCAGGTACATGGAGTACGTGGAGTACATGGAGTTGTACTAAGCCCCGGGTTGGATGGAGGAAGCCTTAGGCCTAATGAAAGCCCCTGGCTGGACAGATGAAGCCCCAGACTGGACAGAGGAAGCCTTGGGTTGGATGGGGGCAGCTCTGGGCTTGTCTGAGGAAGCTCCAGGCAGGACAGAGTGTCGAAGATATTTTTGACATCTTTACAAGCTGTGAACTTGGAACTACATTTTAAAACCACATTCAGATTTTAGTTTTTTTAAAAATACTGCATTCTGTAGCTCTACACTCTGAAGCTCTTTTAGTTTGTTAAAGCTGGAATGAAAAACATTTGATTTAAATTACTGTCATCTTTTTATGAAGTAATTGGAATCTCTCAGTTTCATTCAGATGCAGCACAAAAAACCTCTTCTTCTTCTTCTTCTTCTTCTTCTTCTTCACTGCCTGTTGCTACTGCATTGCTGCAGATTATTTGCTAAAGCCATAAATCCTCAGAGACAGCTTCACTCAGCGTTCTCTTGAATAGAACCAAAGCCTTTTTTTTTTTTTTTTTTTTTTTTGTGAATTGAATGGAAGTAAATTACACAATGCAGATGGTAATGCTCAGGCATTTTCATGTTAGGGGATTTCAGCAGTGTCGGTTGCCAGGTCCTGTGTTCTGCTGTGTATTTTGTGGTGGTTTGAAAGAATAAATGAGAAAAAGATTGCAGAGGCCCGGCGCTGCCATGCGAACTTCTGAACACTGATGCTACTTCTGTTTTTCTGAGCCTGTTTGTTTTCACTGTCGTGTTCATGCTGAGAACTCAAAACAGGCTTTGGCTATGAGAATGAGAGAGAGATGGCTAGACACACAGGGCCGATGTAAAGCATGTTTCGGGTTCTGTGCTGTTTGTCTTAGTCATGCTGAGTGGTGAGCAGGTTCAGGCTGTTGGGTTATGAAGAACAGATGACACACTAGAACACACTCGGGCTGTTCACTATCCTCTCTCACTCACTGAGACGAATGAGGAATGTGGACCTTCTCAGGTGTGTCCATGTGTGTACCATTTTACAGGAGAATGTCTACACGTTTAGAAAAAAAAAAAAAGGTTCCTCAGTGATTCTTTGGATATGTGTAATGGTTCTGGATCTCCAAGATGGTTCTATTTATTTGTTTGTTTGTTTATTGGAAAACAGAAATGCACAGTTGTATGGTTCTACACAGGATTCCACTAGAAGGATAGAGTGTAGGTATTGGCTTTACTTTGCATTTTCCCCTATTTTCTCCGCAATTTAGTCTCCATCAGTTGACATACAACAGTTGCCATCTAAATATAGTTTTTATCAAGCTAGTTTTGTAGCTAGCTGTTTATGTAGCTAAAAATCCAGAGGTCATCTCCATATTGTTTTTGTCTATTTGTGTGTAGCTAGCTAATTTTGTAACACACCTAATAAGTAGTGCATCTAAGTACCGATTTTGATTAATTAGTCATCCAGCTAACTGTTGATGTATTAAACAACGCCAGAGGACATATGCATATTGTTTGTTTCCAATGTTTTATCACCAATTTGGTCACCTGCCAAATCCCACCCCCAAGCCAGCTATAATACACTCTGAGGAAAGCGCTGTCTGCCCTCTTCCACTTACATAAGCTCAAAAACGCCCACAATTTACTAGCGTCACTGTGATTGACAGGAGAGAGAGTATACCCCTCCCACTCAGAGAGCATTACTATGGTATTGGCATTATTTTTTGGTGCCCAAGTTTCTGAAAAACTCCTCGATTCCTGAAAAGGTTCTTAGAGTGGAAAGTGACCTAAAGTTCCTGGGTTCCTGAAATTTTTTTCCTTAATCAGAAACCCACATAAAATTCCTGGGTTCCAGAAAACATTGTCAGGTTCATGAAAAAGTTCCTGCAAAGAAAATGCAAAAATTCCTGCAAAGGCTCCTTAAAAGGTTTCTGAAAAGGTTCTTGCAGTGGAAACACACCTAAAGATTCTGAGTTCTTGAAGAAAAAGCATCTAGGTTTCGGAAAGGTTCTTGTAGTGAAAACATATAAAGAGTGTAGGCTGTGTAGCCGGGGCTACAGTCCTGAAGGGAGTTAAAAATAGCAGAGTAGCGTTGAAGGGAGCAGTAAAAGAAGAGTGGAAAGGAGAGGGGAGAGGGAGATGGAGAGAAGGAGACGCAGAGGGGAGGTATGGAGAGGGGGATGAAGAATGGAGAAGAGGGGGTGGAGTGTAAGGGTGTTGACTGCAGGCTTGTGCAGAGTGATGAGGGCTCAAGTATGGGAAGTTGCCCTAATGGCTCTCAGGTGTACCCCAGCTTTAGGCTTTAGAGCCATTTAAGCCCCTCTCCCCAGGAAACAGCAGCGTACCACCCTAGCACTTAACACCATGACACCTCCATGCGTGACCCAGAGTGTGTGTGAGGGTGTGTGCACGTGTTCGCACAGGGCTTGGGAAAACGTGTCTGCAGTGTTACGCAGAGGTCAGCATCCTTCAGCAGGCTTTAACAAACATGAGACGGAGGAGATAAGGGAAATAAAATCAGATGAGGTGTTGTGCTTGTGTTGTATAAGTCGTGTGCTCTGGAGAGGCGCAGAGCGACCCAGCGAGGGAGCCCCTGTTTGGCTCTGGCTGAATAACATGCTCTGAACGCTGGCACGCAGGCACTGGCATCCTCCAGCCGCTCACAAAAGAAGCCTGTCTAAGCTGGCCGGCACATCTCTGCAGCCTCGTGTGTTCACGTCTGATTGCCTCTCTGACATGCGCTCGATGCTATTTTACACTCGATCTGGAAATGACTCCAGCTGAAACTGTAAACCAGTTCACAATGCTTCGGAGCAGACACAAAGAAGCTGGCAGTAGCATTTCTAAATAAAGCAGCCCAAAAAAGTTCCCGACTCAAGTCTATTATTTTCTCTTGATTAAATCCAGGAATCTGGTTCGGGCTCACAAGATAGAAGATTTGCCTTCCTCGCTTGTGTTTTCCTTTCAGTATTTGTCTTTGAGCAGGGAATTCTGGGAATGTCTCGCCTCTCTCTGCCTTGGCACCGTGTCGACCGCATAAATGTGTGCAGCAGCCCGACGAATGTGTGTCTAACACGGAAGGAGTCAGAGTTCAACCCCGAGTCTCGCCCTCACACACATGACGTGAACACAAAGATAACACAGAGCACAGAAGCTCTCAATTACATACACAGAAACACATGGAGTTTCTGAATCCCTGCTGAATCCACACAGAATCAACCAGTTAGCTGTTAAATGACCGATTTAATGAAGTCAGGCCTAATGATACGGCTGTTTCAATTCTATCCAGTTTTATCTGTATAGTGTGTTTTATAATAGACATTTTTACAGAAAGCCAGCTATAGAACAACTGTGTGAAAGTGATATATTTATGACATGCAGATTAAAGAGACACAATGATTTGATGCCCCTCAAGGGCGGAACACACAGGATGTAGTGTTATACCCATACTTTGATTCAGGTAAAAATGACAAGTCAGATTAAAATTCCCTGCTTGCTCATGAGCAAGAAGAGTTTGTGTGTGAACGATGGGATGGGAATGATGGTATCAGTAGGATGGGATGGACGGGATGGACGGGATGGACAGGATGGTGCAGAGAGGATAGATGGATGTATGGGTTGGCATGGATAATATGGGTTGATGTTTGGGATGGGTAGGATGGGTATGTTGGATAAATTGCATAGGTCAGATGGATGTATGGGATGGATAGATTGATGGTGGCATGGATTGCATAGATGGCATGAATGGATGAACTATTAGGATGGATCATTGCATGGATAGAATGATTGGTGGGATGGATATGGGATGAATGGATAGATATGATTCAATAGGATGGACTGGAATGATGGATAGGATAGGATCGATGAATGATAAGATCGATGAATGGATGGAATGGGTTGATGGGAGGGATCGGTGGGATGTATGGATGGATCAGTAGGATAGATCAATTGGATGGAGGGATTTGTAGGATGAATGGATTGATGGATGAATTGAAAGGATGGAAGGATGGACTACTGATCCCCATTGGTTAATACTGATATTAAAAGCACTTAATTTCCCACACACATATTTACACATACACACAGTTTCTGGTTCAGAAGCTCACCTACAGCTCCCCGAGTTTCTGAAAAATGTTTTGGGTTCCTTAAGAAGTTCCGGCAGTGCAAGTGTGCAGAAACGTACCTATGTACCTGGGTTCCTAACAAAAAATTCTCATGATCTCCCCACACTTGAAAGTCTTAAATTCCTGAAAAAGTTCTTGGGTTCTTAGGAAAAAATTCTTGCGCTTCCTCCATGCTGTTTAAAAAGCTGGGGGAAAAAAAAATCCTGCAGTGAAAATGTGCCTTCGTTCCTGAAAAGGTTCCTGCAGTGGAAATGCACCTAAGGTCATTGAGC
>JAKKZJ010000012.1:22303665-22314571 GCA_033441845.1 Pangasius mekongensis | reverse complement strand
AAAAAATCCTGCAGTGAAAATGTGCCTTCGTTCCTGAAAAGGTTCCTGCAGTGGAAATGCACCTAAGGTCATTGAGCTTTGGAAAAAAAAAAAGTCATTAGGGTCATGAAAAGGTCAAGAAGAATGAAAAGAAAGCGTTTTGGATTTCACCACAATCTGCTGCCTGCCACTGGGCCTGCATAGAGGATGACATTTAAAAGGTCTCTGGTGCCAGTGTTGCTTTTTTCAGTAAATTGTGTTTATTTAGATCCACGAGCACGGCTCTCCTCACCGCGCATGCAAATAAGAACGAAAGACAAGTATATTATACCGTGCCATGTTGTGTAGCCACAGTGTGGCATTGGCACCCACTCGTCTCCTTTAACATTCACATCATCTGACAGTATAATAAGTAACCGTTTCTGCACAGTAAAAAGCAAAAGCTTTTAATGTGTTATTTTACGTAGCCAGACTGTTCCGGAAAGTGGTCTCTTTTGGAGTTTAGCGGGCCGGGTGTGGAGCGGAGCGATCAAACGCAAACGGCTCATAACCGTGCCAAAATGGAAGGATCCGATTTGACTCGTGCTCTTCGAGAGACGCAGGCCCGGGGACGGTTTTTTTTAAATGCCGGACATTAATGCAGCCGCCGGACGGAAATAGACTGCATTACAATGTGTAGTTGTTATATTCTCAACATCACGCATGTACACACATAACGACATTCACATAGCTACTGCTAGCCACCGCTTTCCCCTTTTACATTTTATAGCTTTTAAAGGGAGGCTATTTTTTATAGTTATAAATTATACATTATTGCACACAAGTACCAAAAAAGGTCAGAGGTCTGAGAAATATTTATATACATTCAATGAGCGTGTAATGTGCTTGTTTAGAATATATTTAGACACTTATAGTATGTGCAGAGAACATATTTTTACACACACACACAGCCAGAGAGACGCTGCATTGTACTTACAGGAATAATTGTAGATTATTATTAGACAAAAACTTTGCCCAAAACTTTAGCATATTCCTATAACGGCACATCCCGCAGAGTGTTCTTTCTCTTGTCTGTCCTGAAAACCTGAAGTTACAGCTTTACCAGACTGTTACTGGAGACTCCTTCCGCAGATGTTGAATAAGCATCTCCTTACAGAAAAATTCTTGACATCAGTAATTATGCATTTTTGTAATCTGTTTATGTGCAGGGTCCACTGTACAAATCCCTGTGAATGAGCTGTTGCTATAGAAACCATAGCGTATAACGAGTGCGTTAATATGATCCTGTGACTCGCAGCGGTCAGATCGGCTGTTATAGAAAATTAATCAACATCAATCACAATCCAGAGCTCAGCAGCACTGTGGTGTAAATCTTAATACAGAAACCTAGGACTATAGTGCAGCGCTGCGTATTCGACGTGTGCTGAGAGGAATCAGCGGCTGTGGTTTTGACGTGTCGGTTTGTGTCACAGCTCCTGCTCGGCATGATGGGATCTACGGACGAGACGCTGCAGGAGGCGGCGGCCAGCTGTGTGGCGAACATCCGCCACCTGGCGCTGGCCAATGAGAAGGCCAGGTACGGGTGACAAACACGTACACGAACACCTGCGTCTGTTCCTGCCGAGATGCTACAGTGCGACTTGTGAATGTATAAATCCAAATGCAATGTGAAAATATACAGCTTTAAATGTCTCCTAAATAAAAATTACCACTGTTCTGCAGTTTGTGACCATATCAAAGGTTCAATTCTTTCTTTAATCTGAAGTAACGCGCACACACACACACACACACACACACACACACACACACACACACACACACACACACACCAGGAATTGATGGATATGCCTCAGAACAAGGAACGCCTCTGCTCATGTTGTTCTTGTGTGCAGATGTCAGGACGTGCCACTGTGTCTTAAAGCACATTGAGTCTCATATTTACAGACATATCCATCACATTGTGTCTAAGTGGAAATATTGTGTACCTATTTTTTAAAAAATTATTTCTTTTTATTTATTTATTTTTTTTGGCGTGTACCTATACTTTTAGGTCTGTCTACTAACGTTCATTCCTCATACACACTGGCTTTCTGTTTCTCTCTGTGGCTGCCTCTCTCTCTCTCTCTCTCTCTCTCTCTCTCTGTTTCCCTATGTCTGTTTTTGTCTCTTTCTCTTTGTTTCTATCTTTTGCCAACTCTTTGTCTCTCTCTCTGTCCTCCCCTCTTTTTCTGTCTCTTTCTGTTTCTCTCTCCATATCTTTTTCTCTCTGTTCTGTACATCTCTCTCTGTCACTCTGTCTCTTTGCCTCTCTCTTTCACTGTCTTTCTCTCTCTGCTCTCTCTCTCTATTTCTCTTGCTCTGCTTCTCACTCTGTCTCTCTCTAAATGTCTCAGTTAAATTTAATTCAACTCTCTCTCTCTCTCTCTCTCTCTGTCAGTTTAATTGTCCATCTCTCTGTCTGTCTCTCTCTCTCTGCCCCACACACACACACACGCGCACACACACACACACACACACACACACACACACACACACACACACACACACACACACTTGGCTCACATGCCTTGTTCACACAGGGTGAGACACACAAGCAGCTCGAGTAGCACATAAACACACTGTTGCTTGTGCTGTTGTGCTTGCTGGGTGTGTTACGGAGATGTTCTTGCTCATTTTTAAATGCTGCTCATAAATTCATTCACCGTTGTTTTGCATGAGCACAATTTCCTTTAGAGAAACACGGCAGCGCAACCCAAAAACCAGCGAGCGTGACCTTCACTGTGATGAGACGACCAGATGAGCATGTTCCAGTATTACACAGTGTCATTATCTGAAATAAAGCGATGGCAACTCCTGAGTGTCCACGCAGTATAAGCCCAGGTAGAGCATCTCCACATTAGCTGTGCTCCTTTCTCCACACAAAACAGAAAACTCCATCCCAATGATCCTATTTTACACTGCGACTTTATATCGAGTGTCCACAGTGTCCCAGCTTTCCCAGCTTTCCCAGAACATAATGTAATAAACATAATGAGTGTACAATAACTAAAAACCCCAAATGGAAACTCTGATGAATGGACTCGGATATCTCTACTAAAAATAATGCTATAACATGTAGCCATCATTATGTACGCATACCACACAGGTCAACTTAATAAAATGTGCAGGTCCTGACGGGAGATCTTTAATGTATTGGCAACCCTCTAGTCTGTCCATCAATGCAACAGGATCTTCATAAGACCACCCCTGAGCACACATAACTAGGATGGTGGCTCATTCTTAGCAGAGTATTTAATTCTGTTTTAATGCGTTGCACTTCACTGCACACACTTTTATTTTTTATGCAGAGCGTATGTTAACAATATAGACAAATTGCCGACTTTGTCAGTAGACTTGGTGACTTTTTAGACCTCTATAGCAACTTTATTTCACTTCTAGCAACAGATCGGGTGACTTTTTGAGCAGATATTAGCAACTGTCCTGCACCTGATACAGCTCTACAGCTCACATCACAGCTGCTGGTCATAACAGTTGAGCAGGAGCAGGATCACTCGACTCACCATCACTGTGTAAAGCCAACAACCAATAACTGACCACCACTGTTCCCAACAACCACTGATCACCATTGGCCTTAACAACCAACCACTGATCACCATTGTTCCCAACAACCAATCACTGATCACCATTTTTCCAATAATACTGCTACAACAATTCTGCTGTAGCTGATCCACTCACACTAGCACCACACACACACACACACACACACACACACACACAAACACACAAACACACACAAACACACACAAACTCTAAACCATGTCAATGTCAGCTGTATTGAAAATAAACCACCACCCAAATCATTAAATGATAGACCAGCATCTAAATTTTCCTAAATGTGGCTTTTAGTTTTACAGGCTGCAATCAGCAACCCTACTGCGGCAAGATTTCGTACCAAACATCAGGATTTCTGTTAGCAGAACTTAGGAGACGCAAGTTTCTACTCATGCAAACCTTTTTTACGGCTTTTACACAGTGTTCCATTTGGCATAGTGGCGCTGCTGAATCAGGCCAAACTGATAAGGAAAATTGTATATTATTAGCAGAAAACTGAAAGCAAACATTATGTTCGCGAATTACATATCCATAATTAGGGAATAATAGGGGCCTAAAACAGAACCTTGTGGGATGCCGTGTTGCATTTTTTTTAATCTTTAAAGACTCTCCATTGATGCTAAAACACTATTTTCAAGTCTGTCCAAAGAAACATACAAGCCTGTTTGAATGTAGCAACAGTTACAGTATTGTTTTCATTTCTTGGACCGAAAATATCTTGTTTAAGCAGTGCAGATCCGAAAGTAAATCATGGCAAATCATTTCCAGTGGATATGATTCTGACTACAATAAATCAGACTCTTTCAAAACAGTTAGTACAGATGTTATATTCCTCCCTCGTCTCGTCTTCTGCTCTCTCTCTCTCTCTCTCTCTCTCTCTCTCTCTCTCTCTCTCTCATTTGTTCTTTGTCTCTCTTTGCTTCTCTGTGTTTTGAGGTTAGTGACTGGAAGGACATGCCTAACTACCAACATCAAACAAATGTAGCATGTTTGACTGAAGGACAGGAATTTATGAGATGCTGAGTGGAGTGTGTGGGCATGTTTTAGTCATCGGGACTGTGAACATTAGCACAACGGCTTGTCTGCTCACTGTCTGCCAGCTCTCAGTTCTCCACAGCACCTAAACACGCATCATACGCACAACCCGTCTTTCTCCAAACATGACGAGCTGAATTATTACCAAAGAGTTCTATTTTTGTTTCGTCTGACCAGAGTATATTGTTCCAAGAGTTCTGATTTGTCTAAATGCCTTGAAACGTGCATTTCTGTGCTTCAGTTTAGGGGGGTTTTGTGTGAGGCGTAAGAAAGGAGAAGATCGCGCTGCAGTTCACTGCTTATTGTCCTCTGTAACTGTAACTGTTGTTCCTGCTGCTTTCAGGTCGTCCTGCAACTCTTTTCGAGTGACTGCTGTCTTCTCTCTTACCTTCCTCGTCACTAATCCGAGAGCGTGGTGTGAAATCTTGCGTGGCTCACCTGTCCAGGGACGATCAGTTATGATTCCATGAACTTTACACTTGCATGTTATTGAATCAATTGTACAGACAGGGATGTTCTTTGCTATGGCTGTGTAGCTTTTTCCATTTGAGTGAGCGCTCCTTTACCTTCTCAGTTACGTTACAGCAGCTATAAACAGTTGTTCCCTCACCACACTCTCTTTTTCCTCTCTTGAAGTTAATAAGACGAGAAAAAAAAGCAGTTTGTTATGTTACTGAGAAACCACAAAGCATAAATTCTTCTGTCCTGAAGAACAACCTCTGGCTGTTTTTTTTTTTTATTCCTGAAATTTCCAGTCACAGAACCTGAACCAGATACAGCTACAAATCCTGAAATAATTATTATTTTAACAACACTTTCACTAGTTTTATTCAAAATGTAATTAGATTCAAATTGACATTTATACTTGTTTTTAAGTTACTGATGTCAAGCGACGAGTCATCTAGGCTTATACATATAATAATATTTGTATTTATAAATGAAAAACTGAATTGTAAATAAAAAAAACAGAAAAAAGGGGGTTCATCCTCACCAAGAACGTGCTGGAAGAATGATTGCAAAAGTGCATGTTTTCCTATTCGATTTTGTCAGGATTGGCCATTGTGTGTGTGTGTGTGTGTGTGTGTGTGTGTGCGCATATGATTAGTCCTGAAAATAAAAACATGTTTTAATGTGGCAAGATCCCACAGCTCCTCGATAGGGTTGAAATATTTCATAAAAAAGCTAACGGCTAGTAAAAATCTGGTCCAAATATCAGAAGTGGCTTTTCCTCGCCAGAGAGTCAGAGAGGGCGGTGTGTTAATATAACTCCAAAAAGAGCGCACTGCATCATAGTCATTAAAGACACACACACACACACACACACACACACACGCAAACACGTACATAACATACATACATACATGCGCGCGCACACACACACACACACACACGAGCATGGGCAAACCAATCAAGGCACAAGAGTTGATTTTCTTTTTTCTTATTTCTTACCACTAATACACACACACACACACATTCGTCACCTACACACACTTACACAATATTTGGTTTGATTTACTCTCCCTCTCTCCGTCTTGTTCTCTCTCTTGTTCTCTCTCTTTCTTTTGCATTAATGGTTTTATTAGCTCTAATTAATTCTGACTTTCCCATCCATAAAGTGTAAATAACAAGCTTGCTTACGTATGTAAGGAATAAAACACTCTGTGCCATGCTGTTAATGAAAAATAATCAACACCAGGGTGGTGTGATGAAGCGGAGATACTGTTAACACCCTGCTGTTGATTATTTTCCTATAACAGGACGTCCCCAGGTGCTTTACTCCTCTTATACAACAGCATTTTGCCAACGATTAGAATTTAAATGTATTAAAGAACAACACATCACAATTTTTATCCATTTATAGTTACATGGAACATGGTAATGGAACATCCGTGAGACAAGTTAGTTCCTGTTCTGATTTACGTTATGCATGTTACCTCACCAGCCTCTCTCTCTTGAAGCTTGTCATGTTACAGAGATCCTGCGACGTGTAAACTCCTTTCGATCTCCCGAAGCTGTTGGAAAAAAAAAAAACATAAAGTCACAGCTTCACGTCTGATTGTCACGAGGCGCTGACACTGGAGACTCCTTCCATAAATGTCAAATAAACATCTCCTCACAGAAAACTTCACCAGATCAATGATTGTATGTTTATTTGTAAAACAACACGTTTTTAATCCTTTTTTTTTTTTGTTAGATTACGTGGAGTGTCTGCCGTACAAATCCCCGTGAAAGAGCTGTCGCTATAGAAATGATAACGTAGTAGAACGAGCGCATTAATATAAATGCATGATTTGCAGCTGCGCTACTTTCAGAGCTGCTGTTATAGAAAATTATTCAACACCCTCTGACCAATCAGGATAGAGAGTTCTGTCCCTTACACCAGCCTCTGAGATGTTAATGAAGCCTGTGATGGTTCTGACGATGCCGTAATGTGTGCTTTATAAAGTTTATTCCAGGAGGAAAAGTCACACACACACACACACACACACACACACACACACACACACACACACACACACACACGCTGCATATCTAAGGCCCATGCATGCTGAGTACGTTACAGTTGTTTATATCAGAGTACCTCCATGCTGTTGCTTGTAGACTTTTCTCAATAAAGCTGCCAGTAGCGATGTGTTAAGTGACCTCACACCGTTATGTGCACGGGGATCGCTTCAGCCACGCAGACGCCAAGATGAGTAAAATATCTCTCTTTTCATTTTCTTTCTTTCAGGCTCAGGCATGTGGATCAGGATAGGATGAACCTTACTGTCTAGACGACTTATATGAGGGGCCAACACAGGAGAGCGTCATGTTGGATTTCGGTTTGGCACGGATTAACGTTCAGTACCTTACACTCTCAATACCTTTCTGAATAAAAGACACGCCGCCATTCGCAGATCACACAGGAACGGTTTTTCCGTCTAGCTCCTGCTCTATGGCTGTGGACCAATAATCATATTATTGTTGAGCTTCCATCAGGATGTGTTCATCAGCACCAACAGGAGGGGGTTTTCGGATGGGATTCGGGAAGAGAGTCAAAAAAAAAACGAGATGACTGACTGCTGGGGATTATCTTGACTTTTTCCTTTTATTTTTACAGGTTGCACGGTACATTAGAGATTGGACGCAGAGAGAGAAGACTCTGTAATTAAAGCTTTCAGCGAGGACTGTTAATCTGCAACTGTACAGGATATAATTGATCATAAAAAAAAAAAATACAGGGCTTACTGTGTTACTACCGTGCAGCAGCTTGGGATTTTTCTGTTTTTTTTTTCTTCCTGTAACTGTAACCCAGCCCTTGCCATATAAACCTGCCTTGTTAACTAGAGAGGTCACGAACTCACCAGCCTTGAAAGCAAACCTGCCCACTTCAAGAGAAAGCTGCAAAGATAACAGCGCACGGATTACTCCAAGCCGAAAGAGAAACAAAGCGTGACATGCAAGCTTCGCTGCTGTGTTTCGGGAAAGCCGAAAAAGAAGAAGAAAGTGCTGAGGATGGAGGAGAGGAAAACGTGCTAAATCTCTTAGAGGTGTCCAACAGGATATCAGCACCATTTCTGTTTTCCCCGTGACAAGAACACTGATTTTAACAAATCTGCCTGTGGCTCTTTTAAAATAAGTGGCCCTTAAGAGTGTAACCTTCACTTTCTCCCGCCATCCCCATTAAAGGCATGTGGCTGGTGTGAAAATGTCACTTTAAACGAGGGAGATATTAAAAGCTCCAGGGAAAAAAAAAAAAAAAAAAGGTGGCAATCAAGGAGTCTTTTTTAATGAGAAGAGGTGTAGACATGGCAGTAATTACAGGAAATGAGCACCCTTTGACCCCACTTGCAGTGTGTGTGTGTGTGTGTGTGTGTGCGTGTGTGAGTGTGAGTGTGTGAGAGAGAGAGAGAGAGAGAGAGAGAGAAGGAGAGAATGGATTACTGCCGGCGCAGGAAAAACAGGCCTAAATTTAGCACAGTTATAGCACTTGTTGAATACGTTGTCAGAAAAATGGGTGAAATCGCATAATAGATCTGACAGCAAAAAGTTCGGTCCTCTATACCACAGCGCCGTTGAATTCTCGATTCTGATTGGTCAGAAAGTGTAGATTAATTGTCTATAGCATCTTAGCTCCGACAATAGTGTTGGCTGTAAGACAAATGACAGGTTTATATTAACGCGTTATTGTTTCTGTAGTAACAGCTCATTCACAGGGACGCTCCACATCAACGGATTAAAAAATAGTCTATATGGTGAAATTTTCTGTAAGGAGATGTTTATTTAACATTTATGGAAGGAGTCTCCAGTGTCAGCGCTTTGTAACAGTCAGACATAAAGCTGTAACTTCCTCAGAACAGAGGAGTTTATGCTTCTTTGTCTTATTAATATCAAGAGAGAGAAAAAAGAGAGGCTGGGGAGGGAATGAGTGTTTATTGCTGCTATAAGGTAAGCGAGAACGGGTGTTCCATAGCATTAAATGTAACCATAAAAGGATAAAAATGTATGACATGTTGTTCTTTAATAAATGAAGTGTAATCGTTGGCAAATCGCTGTGGTATAAGAGAAACAAAACACTTGGGGAAGTGCAGTTATAGGAAAATAATCAACCTCAGAGTGGTAGCAGTAACTCATGATTTAATCCTTAGATGAACTTTAATGCTGCTCCTTCAGTTTGAGATTAAATCTTTTAACAATTATAGTAATCATTAATAAATATTATGCATACTTACACCTGCAGTATTTAAATTAATTTACATAATGAGAGTATTTATTAGAGGGATTGTGGGATATTTTTGCCAGCTTTCACTCAGAAAGCGCTCCATAATGCTAGATGTAGAAAGTGACCTTGCTTGATTAATTAATGATTAATGCTGGAGAATCTATCGTTCTTAATTCATCCCGGCTTCAGGTTTTTAAATTCGGAGGAGAGATTTGTTAATCCATACTTAAAGATTTAAGTAGCAGACTTGAATTTAGCTCCAAACGCTGTTTAATTTAATTCTACCCTTTATGTTGCCATTAAATCTTATCCTGTAAACGGCGCTTTATTTATTTCACATAAACACTTAATTGTCGCTTTTAAGCAAACGCTGTTAAAGCAGAAGTACACATAAACCGGCATGAGAACAGTGCGAGTGATGACGCAGAGCTTAATGACTAACACTCCGTTTGCTTCACACACACACACACACACACACACACACACACACACACACTGCAGATGAGTGAAAGGGGTTATAAGCTGATATCTGATGGTGTTTTGTTTTATTCACACAGACTCAGAAGGGAAGATTTCATCAGGGAGGTTTATGAACACATTCCTGCTCCAACACACCGGGAGCTGAGACGCGTTTTTCGAGAGATAACCCAAAACAGCCACTGAGGAACACAAAGTGCAGACAGTGTGCTCGGCTTGCTATGCCGTAAACTGTGTGTGTGTGTGTGTGTGTGTGTGTGTGTGGCACTACATCTGTCACGAACAGCTCACTTAGCACATTTGTGTGCATACTTCCATAACCTCCATCGATAAACTGTCTGCATTCATTGCACCACCACAGTGGAATTATCCTAGTTTACTTCAGTCTTTAAAGGAACCGTTCTGTTCCCTGTCACGGGTCACGTGAGGACAGTTCCTGACGTTGTGGTTCCTTCACAGACACCATTGTCGTGTAGCCACCCAGAGAATACCGAGAACAGGGCATAAAAGCAGGGGTACTTAGCGGTCTCTCCATTTATTTATTTTTTTTTCCCTCTCTCTCTCTTTCACTCTTCCCGAATTCGAATTCAGGACGAGAGTGAGTCATGCGTCTGATGTTTTCTTCATTAAATCGGCAAAAATAAACACAAATAAAAAAGCAACACGCCAATTACATGGGGCGTGAGGAAAGCGTCTATGCGCCTCTTTACTTAGTCGTTTCACCTCTCCAATCAGCACCCAGCGTAATTTCGGAAAATGAGAGGTTTCCAGGATCACCGTTTTTTTCCTCCACATGCCTGATCTCCAGATAAAGCATCACATATGGTGTTGATATAATTAATTGGATTTTATCGGTTTCGTGTTGTTCTTAAACTGTACTGGAATAGAATGTAATTGTAGGCTGCGGTAACGATGTTTGGGGTGGATTTAGATTGTTCAGTGGATTGATGGTTGCTTTCAAAATGTTAAGTCAGTAAAAGTTAGCCCTTGAGGGATTTTCTATCTTAGTGGCAGGCATTTTTGGTCAGAGAAGGGAATTCCGACTTCAACCCCGTGTGTTTTGGTTCTTGTTTTAGTATGACAGAAATTTCCCGGCTATAA
>JAKKZJ010000012.1:22282619-22293545 GCA_033441845.1 Pangasius mekongensis | reverse complement strand
AGGATATTTTGGGATGTTTTCCTCTCTCAGGTCTCGTCAGAGCGGAGGAAAAGTTCGTCATAAGCGTCAGGCTCTTCAGGACATGGCTCGACCGCTCAAGCAGTGGCTCTATAAACACCGGGACAATCCCTATCCCACCAAAACAGAGAAGATCCTCCTCGCACTCGGCTCCCAGATGACGCTGGTGCAGGTGAGTGCGTGACCCCACACACACACACACACACACACACACACACACAGAGAGAACTTATAACTCTATAATAGCTTGTATGTATAATTTTATATAAATCATGAGTAATAAGTAAATCCATTTACACACACACCACTGTTAACTTCTGGATTCTGATTGGTCAGAAGGCGTTTATATTAATGTGCTCATTATGTGGACGCTCAACATAAACATAATAAAAAAAAAAAACGTGTGATAGTTGAAACGGTGAAGTTTTCTTCTTCTAAGGAGACGTTTATTTAACATTTAACGGAAGGAGTCTCGAGTGGCCGCGGTTTGTACCAGTCAGAGGTGAAGCTGTAACTTTAAGTTCAGGAGATCGAAAGGAGTTTACGCTTTGCAGTTTCTCCGTAACATGACAATCTTCAAGAGAGAGAAAAAGAGAGAGGCTGGTGAGGTAACATTCATAACGTAAATCAGAACCGGAACTAACTTGTTTCGCGGATGTTCGATAACATTAAATATGACTATAAATGGTTAAAAAATGTGACTTTTTTTTTAGTTTCTCCATAAAATGAAATATAACTATAAATGGATAAAATGTACAATGGGTCATTCGTTAATAAAAATTTTTAGCATGAGAAAGTCACTGTGGAGTAAGAGGAATAAAACACTCCGGGAAATGCTGTTATAGGAGAATTTCAGGGTGATATCGCTAGTGTGTGCAGTGATCTTTTTTATAACGTGTTATTAAACCCCATTAGGAAGTCATATACAGAGGTTTTAAGCTACTTATGAACATTTATGAAGGCTTTATGCTCAGCACTGTTATTGCGTATGCTACATTACACACTGTAAATGTCTGTCTTTTTTTTTTTCTTTAAATATCAGACATTATGTGGTATTATGTAGAGTATATTACACATTATAGATGAGGTTATAATGCATTATGAATGCAGGATTTATAGGAAGTGATATCTGAATGATTGTAGTTATGTATGTATTTATGTATGTCACACTTTGATATATGTATATATGTATGTATGTCAGTTGTAAATGTGTGTGTGTGTGTGTGTGCTGGAGTTTATGTAGTGTATCGGTGAGTTTGTCATCATCGCTGAGGTTTAGAGCTTTTTCTTGTGAATGTTGTCCTTCTCTAAAGACTCCCGATGACCCAATCTGTGTTAAATTGTGCGTATTTCAGTGATTACACAGTGCACACAAACAAAAACATCAGCGTGAAAATAAGGCGCTGTGACTCTGCTCGACCTCAGACAGTTTAATGTGGTATTAATATGCAGCAGGCGTGAGTGTTAGCAGATGTGTGTGAACTCGCATATCTACATCAGGGTTAACAACATGCACAGACGCACAGGTCATATTTGGATCTTTGTCTCTCTGGACGGTCAGAAATCTGCTCACAGCTCTTATGATTTCAGTTACAGTTTTTAACACATTTTAATACAGTCAGGTTTGTCACCAGGTTTGGATCCACAGAGGAGAGATGAATTATATCAGTGTTTGCAGTAAATGCATGATCACGATTACAAATGCAGCTTGTGGTTACGAGGGAATACACCGAATTATCCTGTGAAATAGAAATAAAAAATAACAGCCTACTACTTCTCTATAAAATGTATTCGCTATGCAAGAGTTGATTTACTTATTCTCCTGACTATTCATTAATGATTATATCAATAATAATAATAATAATACGAGACAAGAACTTTGATGAAATAACCATTTCGAGAAACTGCATGGCTTTAATCCAGCGTCATTCAAAACGTATCTTATAGTGTTCATTTGTAGTTATGCCTCAGTATTTTTGAATTCTGGATTCTGATTGGTCAGAAGGTGTTGAGAACAGCAGCGGATTTATATTTAGTTTTACATTAATGCACTCATTCTAATACGTTATCGTTTCTATAGTAACAGCTCGTTCACAGGGACTTGTACGGCAGACGCTCCACGTAGCTAATAATAAATTCACCTAATCAACAACGGCTCATCGTTGACATGGTGAAGTTTTCTGTAAGGAGAAATGTGTTTATTTAACATTTATGGAAGGAGCCTCCAGTGCCAACGCTTTGTAACAGTCAGAGGTAAACCTAGACATCTTCAGGACATAGTTTACGCTTTGTGGTTTTTCGTGACATGACAATTTGCGTTTTTTTTTTTTTGACTTCTTAAATTCAAGAGAGAGAGAAAAGTGAAGCTGGTGAGGGAACGACTGTTTACAGGTGCTATGGCATTCCACAAGATTAAATATAACTCTAAATGGTTAAAAGTGCATTATGTCGATTTTTAATAAATAAAAACCACGGCTGTGGTATACGAGGAACAAAACACTTCGAGTCATGCAGTTATAGGAAAATAATCAGCTTTCGGAAGGTAATAGTAACTCTACTCTACATCACACCATCCCTTGGCTGGTTCCTATAACAGCACGACACTTGAGTGTTTGAATCCTTAGATTTTACGACATGTTTGCTCATGGAATGTATTTTGGAGTTTATTGCAGGGTTTGTGAGTGTATGAATTTGAGGTTCAGAACTGGTTGTAGTGATAGTTTGTGTTTTGTCACGCAGATCAGCTAACCTGCTGTTCGCACCACTACAGCAGAGATGCAGCACACATGACGAAGCTTAGTGAATATGTCATGCCACATGTTAGCACTCAGTCAGATCTGGATTCATAATGACAAATGGCTCTGGGAAATCTGCACCGTTTTTCACCGCTCTCCATTTCAACTCCGATTGACTAATGTTTGGAGGCCGTGCGCTTTTTAGCAATCCTCGATCACATACTATGTCCAGACCCGCTTCACACTGCATCATTTGTTTTCTCTATATGCCACTGGCTTCCATCTCGCCTATTAAAGCTGAAGGCTGTCCAGTGTGCACCTTTTTTGAGCAGAATATGATCTCTAAATAAAGCTGAGATCAGAAAGTTCAGGACATAGCAGGAGTAAGTACTTTAGCATGAAGAAGGGTCCCAGTGCAAGGCCTGTCATAAGTCACTTGAAGTCTATTGGGCATGAAAAGTTATTCTAGTATAACATCTAATGGCCTCTGGTCTCTGTGAAATGGAGAAGGCCGGGTCAAATAGCGCCTTTTATTGCATAAAGACAGACAGCATGTGGACAAAGAGTCGGATTATCATTAGGCAGGGGACAGCGGAGGCCAGAATAAGCACCCAGGTTGTCTGTGTCTCAGTCGGAGAAGCGTTAATGGAGGAACGGCGAGTTCGTGTCTTTTAAACATTAATGTATAAAGCAGTGTGTGGATCATAGTGTCTTTTATGAGCATTTGTGGATTTTCAAGTCATATTTCTAAATATTGAATAATCTCCATGTTTAAAGCTAGCGAGCTGAATAATGTAATCTAACTTGGTTGGATATTACATGCACTTTTAAAACTACGACTACTTTAATAAACTACTTTAACAACCACTTACCTCAAAGCACTTATCAAACCCCACACTGCACCACGCTCCCTCCGATCCTCTAGCACTGCTCGACTGGTCCCACCATATCTCAGGGTACAAGGAACGCATGCATCAAGACTCTTCTCTGTCCTGGCACCAAGGTGGTGGAATGAACTTCCCCTAGATGTCCGAACAGCTGAGTCACTGGCAGTCTTCAAAAGACGTCTAAAGACTTACCTCTTCATGAAGTACTTAAATTAGCACTTAGTCCGTGACCAAGCGAACCAGTATCAAAATGTATTTATTGATATGTGCACACACATTCATAGCTTAGGGAATTGTAGTGTAGCCAATCCACCTACCAAAAGGTTTTTGGGAAGTGGGAGGAAACCGGAGAACCTGGACAAAATTAGGAGGTTGTGGAGAACATGCACAGAGACTTCACACACATTAACCTGAACTCCAGTGACTGCAAACTGTCATGTGATAATGTCAACATGGTTATGACATGGTGCTTGAGTAAAGCTCTGTGTGTGTGTGTGTGTGTGTGTGTGTGTGTGTGTGTGTGTGTGTGTGTGTGTGTGTGTGTGTGTTATGGTCTCAGGTGTCTAACTGGTTTGCAAATGCACGACGGCGGCTGAAGAACACGGTGCGGCAGCCGGACCTCAGCTGGGCTCTCAGGATTAAACTCTACAACAAATACGTACAGGGCAACGCTGAGAGACTCAGCATCAGCAGTGATGACTCCTGCTCAGAAGGTGTGGACACACACACACACACACACACACACACACACACACACACACACACACACACACACACACACACACACAAACGTAGTTCTGTCTATGAGGTATTTCTATTGTATTAATGTAGCTGAATATTGCTTTGCATACATCTGTCCCAAACTCATAACTGGTAAGTGTATACAAGAATTCAAGCACAAACACACATGAACATGTGTATACATGTGCGCGCGCACACACACACTCACACACACACACACACACACACACACACACACACACACACACACACACACACATTCAGAGAATGTAAACTAATATGAATATATTATTCACAATGTACAGATCATATGTCATAAACATACAAATGCACATATGAATAGGAGCTGCACTATTCTTATCTTCCATCCTTTCTTTTTATTTCCTTCCTTCCTTCTTTTTTTTTTTTTTTTCCCTAAGAAAGTTTGCCAGTAAGGCTCACAGAGCATCTGGTTGAGACGAGAGGTGTGCTTCGGGTCTGGAATGCCGAGCTTTTGCTTTAGGTCAGGTTTAAATCTGAATATTTGGAGCACTAAACAGATACAGACACATAGTGGCATTTAGAGTCACAGTTGTGCCTAAAACTCCAGCTGAAGTCTGGACATGATTCAGTATTAACAGTTTTAATGAGCAGACACTTCAGAGCAGACATATGCCCTCACTGAACCCATCAGTCAGCTGGGAGATGTTCTTTTATACACCAACACCACATAATTCTGTCCAGCACTGTTGGTTCTTACCGGACAATTTCCCTGAAATCATTAATATTTGAAAAATAAACGTGAAGCTATTCACACCAGATGATATTCAGTTTTATCATAGCCTAGAGTGAATTTAAAAAATTATTAAAACTAATTAAGTAAACAAATTTAATCCATGATGTGGTTGTATGGATATTTATAGATCCTGGCATTTTTAATGAGGGTGCATGTGTGGAAAAGTTCCTGAGTTTCTTTGGCATTAAAAAATATGAAACATTTTTCATATCAAATATAATACACTGATTATTTTTAATGATTTATTACGACATGTTCAGGGAGTATTTTAAGTTCAGATGGTTCCTGGACACTAGCTGATGAGGTGAATCATCGGTAATCACTACATTTTACTGGACTCTGGACAAACGGGACAGGACACGTGTGTTCTCCAGTGTGGTTCCCGTGGACTCAGGCACTAGGAGCTGCTTGTTGAGGAGATACATAAAGCAGTAAGAACATGGCTGCTGTTTGAGGAACTCTGATATGTGCATGTGGTTATGATAAGCAGAGGCTGGGATTATAATTGAGTTCTGGCAGAACGACATGGTGTTGTGTCCCAAACAAAAGCCGTAGGAGACTTGGCATGGAAGTGATCCGTGCTTCGGTCTGGTTCTGACTCGGCCTCGCTGGAGGAACTCGTTCTTTCAGCACCATGTCCTGCCTGTCTGTCTTACTTACAGCATGTCCTCCACGTGTGGACTTTTTGTTTTAATTCAGCACAATCCAATCCAGATGGTTTAATCCGCTCGAAAATGTCTCGGACTGGTTAAGGGTGCGAGTGCACTCTAGGAGAAAGAGGTTCCATTCAAAAAGGAACCCTTAAAGCATCTATGTAGAACCACGAACTGCTTTATTTCTTTTTCACAAAAAGATTTCAAATTGAACCCTTTAGAAAACTACATGATTAGAAAACAAGAGGTTCCATCTAGCACACTGAAGCGTTCTTCAGTTTGTTTCTCTGTGGGAACCCTTAAAGGGTCTATGTATAACCCTGAACTGAGGGCTTTCTCTTTTGAACAAATATATCAAATTGAACACCTTTTTAGAAAGCTACACCCTTAGAAAATGATGATCCAACTAGCACTGTAAGGGTTTCTTCAATCCTTGTGGGGGGATTTCTTTAGTCTACCTGGGGCAACCCTTAAAGGATCTGTGTTGAACATTGAACTGGTGGGTTACTCATTCAAGTTGAATTCCTTTTAAAAATCTACACCTCTTTCACAAAAGATTTCATGTTGAAGCTCTGTAGAAAAATACACCCTTAGACAAAAGACAGTCCATGTAGGACTTAAAGCAGTCTTTGGTTTGTCCCACTGGGGAAACCTTTAAAGGATCTGTGTAGCACCCTGAATTGGTGGGTTTCTCTTTCATAAAAGATTTCAAGTTGAACCCCTTTAGAAAGTTACATCAATAGAAAAAAGTTCTGTCTAGCACCGTGATGTTTTTTCTCTCTCGTGGGGATGCTTAAAGGATCTGTGTAGAATGCTGACCTGGTGGGTTTCTGTTTCAAGTTGAATCCCTTTTAGAAAACTACACTCTTACAAATCTAGAACCCTTGCAGTTAAGTTCAGTTTGTGAATTGGTAGTGTACTCTTTTACAAAAGATTTCAAATTGAACCCCTTTAGAAAGCTACATCATTAGAAGAAGAAGTTCCATCAAGCCCCCTGAAGGTTTCTTCGGTCTGTCAATCTGGGGAAGCCCCTAAAGGATCTATGTAGAAACTTGAACTGGTGGATTTCTCTTTCAAATTGAATCCCTTCCAGAAAACCACACCCTTAGAAAAAGTGATCCCATCTAGCGCCGTAATGAGTTCTTCGAGTTGGACCCTATGAAATCCAAGAACACCTATCTATCTACAGAACTGTCGAGGAACCCCTCATTTAACTTAAACTATCTTTCCTAATATTCCTATATCTAGTCCCCACTTTTTTAAATGTTGAATGTGTTGAATGCTCCATCTTACCGTTCTGTTACCATTCCTTGATTGCTACATTAGCACAGATTTATTTCTGGTCGTTGTTGCTACAGTTATTGATGCTTAAACACTGAACACTTGTGTTTCCCTGTGTTCTCTGTGCCGTCCTCAGATGGTGACCCGGCTGCTCGAGCCCAAACGGGTGAGTTCAGCAAGCCCATGTACCAGAGCGTTATCAAAAAAGAGGGCAGCGGCATGGGGGCGGGCCTTCGAGCGGGAGCAGACGCCTCGTTGGCTGAGGACTATGTGTCTCCTCCAAAATACAAGAGCAGCCTGCTACACCGCTACCTGAACGACTCGCTGCGCCATGTGATGGTGGCCAATGGTGTGACGGACGCCCGCAGGAGGAACCACTCCGGCTCCTTCAGCTCCAACGAATACGACGAGGATCTCCTCTCACCATCCTGCTCGGAAACAGAGGCCAACTTTGTCTACCGTACAGGTAAGACATAATCGCAGATGTGTTCTCTGGGTGTGGTTGTGTGGAAGTGTGGGTTGACTGTGGAAGCTCAGTGGTGTGTGTGTGTGTGTTGCCTCTGTGGTTGGTGTATTGTTGGATAGTTGCTATAGAGGTGTCCTTTCTTTTCCTTTCTATCACGCACACATGCATTCAAGCATACTGTGTTAGAAATAAAACAGTGACTATTTAAATCACAGTCATTTTAATGCAAAGTGCTTTAGTATTAGGGGACTGTAAGTATTCAACCATATTAACCCTCTGAAGTGGGAGGCTGGTGACAATCGCATGTTCCCTGTTTATTTTTTATAATATGGCTTGGAGCCATCTTTGGTCTTGGTTTTCCCAAGATTAGTACAGCCTCAGCTATAGGAAGTTCTCAACCTTTAAAGTGTCTAGACACACAATTGCAGCTAGCTAGCTGACTTGCTAACAAATTTAGTTGACACAGGGGCCAAAAAATTGTACGTTTAAATTGATCTCTTTTAAACCACCATACGTAGCAGACATCGCAGTTTGTGGAGTAGTCGTGTGAGAAATCTCTTAAGGTTTCGCCCCGTCATTGGCAGCTCATGAGTTTACAAGCATCCTTGACCAGAAATCCAAGAGAGAAGTCAGTCCAAGCAACTTTGTCCAATTACTGATGATTTAGGTCGCATATACAGAAAAGAGCAGTTAGTGCTCTACTCCACGCAGCTGTTCAAAATGAAGCTGTGGTTTTACAGATCTTGGAGGAAGTGTGTGTTTCTTTCATCCAAGGTTAATGATTGTCATGCGTTGGCTGAATAACAGTGTCATGTTTAGTACTTGTCTTTGATTCATTTGCAGTTAATGACTGCTTGAAGATGTCACTAGACACTGGTTCTTTTTTTGATGATGCAGCCATTTTCAGTTTTCCAGGAGCTAGAGGGAAGAAAACAAGCCATTACGGTCACATGTATATGTCTCCACAGTACAGTGAATTTTTTTTTAATATCCTAAAGCTTGCCAAGAAGCTAAGGAGGAGTTCTGGGTTAAGGGCTTTGTTCAAGGGTGAGGTTGGCTGTTGCTTGGCAATGGTGGGGTCTGAACTCAACACGTCCTGATCAGGATAGGCAAGGGTTCTCCTAGAGGGTCAACCGAAGAACCCTAAATTTCTAAAGTTCAAAATGTTCTAAGTGCGTACACATGTTCCCTAACAATAACTTGGTTCAGACCACAAGAAGTGTCACTCTTCTGAGAAGTACTTTTGGACATTTTCTATATTTTATGGTTTGGTGTTTTTGAGCTCAGTCAGTAATTTTGGCTTGGTTTGGGCTTAAATCAGTACAACATGCGCTTCCTAGAGCGTCAACATACTTCAGAAAAATCATGAAAACTCATTTCACACAGCATAAAAGTGGATCTTTACCAGCATGTCAGGTCAGACTGTGTATATATATTACCCGAGAGACATTATAGTGTGTAAATTATGTTGGAATGTTTCCTGACACCAACACACAGTTTGTTAAAAAAAAAAAAAAAAAAAAAAAAGAGAAAAGGTTGACATTAACGATTCAGACAGGACTAAAATCACAGATGTACTCTGGTTATAATGAAGAATAATTCCATTGTCTCAGCATTTAAAATTAATCCTGTCCAAATGTACACACACACACACACACACACACACACACACACACACACACACACACACACACACACACACACAGCTGGCTTACTATCCTTGTGAGGACACTCTGTTGACACAATTATTAATGCAGCTGGTGTGTGTTGGTGAGTTTATACCTGTGATATTTCTGAGACGCATGTGTAGTAATAATACAGTAGGTTAATGTTTGAAACGCGCATGTGTTTCTCTACAAATCGACCTACAGCTGTTTAAGGTTATGTAAGTTCATATTTTGTCTTGCTGAGATACAGACCTCACACTGATATCTATCCTTCCTTAGTCACTCATCGTCTCATGTTCTTACTTTCTCTCAAACTTTTTTCCTCCTTATCTCTGTCTTGTCTAATCTGAGGAGGGGAGATGTAGACACAACACTGTCTTGAGTTACACACCTTCACACCGGCCGCAGTGCAGTGAACAGGAGATAGCTGTCAAGGCCAGAGGAGGCGAGTGTCAGGGTCAGAGAGTTCATGTAGTGTCTCGCAGTACACGCCGCGTGAGTCGTGCTTAGTGACAGTGGTTACTCTGTGTGTTACAGTAGCACTCGCTATTTGTGTGTGTGTGTGTGTGTGCGTGTGCGTGTGCGTGCTATATATATATGGAAGCCCATTTCCACCAGCTGTAAACTTGCATAACAATTTTGACAGCAGCAATATACTGAAACTCTGATATCTCAATATTTATTTATCTCAGAATATTAATATCTCAAGTTTGACTTATCTCAAAATTCTGATTTATTATCTCATTTTCATTCATTATCTCAGTTTCTGACTCCTCTCAATTCAGACTCGTGTTCACAAGTTTGACTTATCTGAAATGTCTGACTTATCTCAAAAGTTTGACTTGTCTCAAAATTCTGAAATCTGAGTTTTTTTTCTTATTTTCTTAAACGTTTGACTTTTTTTTTTATCTCAAATGTTTGATTTTAAAACTCTTAAATTTTTACTTTTCTCAATATTGAATTATTTTAATATTTTGACAAAGTTTCTTGCACTTATTTTTAAAATATTATGATGAATTGTTAGGATTTTGACATGGAATACCAACATGATTTATTTTGTTGAAATTTTAGATTTGAAATGTCCTAACTGCTGAGTAATTTTTTTTTAAAAAGAAACATTTGTTATGCACGAGATTAAAAAGGAGATGTTCTTTTTGCTGTTTGCGTAGCCCGGTCATCAGACGTTACAATCTTAAGAACTCAATATTTTGAGAGTCAAAAGTTGAACACACTCGTGCTGCTAAAAGTGAAGAAAAAAAAACGTTGTTTCTGTTCTACCAAGTGGAAATGGTCTTCTCCAACTCCAGGCCACGTTTAGTGTGTGAAGTTTGCTTTTGTAGTTTTGCACCCGAGCTACAGAGAAACCCCCAGCTCCCAGCTTAGCATCATGCAAAGTGTCTAAATTGTTCAGTGTCTCCACACTAGTGTGATGTTTTGGCCTTCTAGAAAGCCCTTCTGCACTTCCATCCGGTGATATTATAGGAAAACTCCACTCCACTGAAGCACATTAAATGTTTATATTGAAATATCTGTCGAAAAATAAATAATTCTAATGACCATTAGACCCTAAAAAACAAATGCACAAGAGTTTCTTCGTCTCATTCACAGTTTTCCAACAATACTCAACGTCATATTAATGAGAAATCCAGCACAGAGCTAGTGGAGATGCTGGTCAAAGTCCCAGGATGCAATGCAGCTATACG
>JAKKZJ010000012.1:22247128-22265313 GCA_033441845.1 Pangasius mekongensis | reverse complement strand
TTTTTGGGGTCTTTCTTTTTTGCCATTTAAGAGCTATTTGGCTCTAAACCAGTGTCATTTTGCTCTTGTTGATGTTTCCATTGCAATCTCCCTCCTTGAACTTTTCCACATTTTGTAGTGTTACAACCTGGAACTGAAATGCACTTTAATTGGGGTTCTACCATATGAGTTACACAATATGTCTAAGATTTGAAGGTGCAAAATACTTTTATATTATCACACAAAGACTAAACATCTGGATCCTCATATTTTGACCATTCTTCTTGCCAAAATTTCACAAGGTCTGTCAGATCCAGGAGGCCACTGGTGAACAGCATTCATAAAGTCTTGCTGCAGATTCTCGGGTGTGAACCACTCCAGTATAGACTTGCCAGTATGCTTAGGACCACTGTCTTTTTGGAAAGTGAAACTCTGCCCCAGTATCAAGTAAACTGGTGAAGATTTTCTTCTAAGTTATTTGGTGTCATTGACGTTGCTCTCAACCCTGACAAGTTCCCCAGTCCGTGCTGATGAAAATCATCCCCCCAACACCACTTCACTGTAGGGATGGTAATCTCAGGATGAGCAGCAATGTTGGGTTTCTGTCAAAATCGTAGGCCAAAACATTCAGTTTTGGTCTCATTAGACCAGAGAACCTTTTTCAGCATGCTTGTTGAGTCTTCAGCGTGATTCCATATGGATGTTTTTAATGCTGGCTTTCTTTTTGCCACTCTTCCATGAAGCCCAGTTTTGTGGAGTGTTTAAGAGCTTCTCCCATCTGAGCTGTGGATCTCTCCAGCTCCCTAAGAGTTACCCTTGGTCTCTTGATTGCTCCTCTGAATATGTCTGTCTTTACTTGTCCTTTTTAATAAAACATATAGTGTCACTCTGCAGGATGTTCATAGTTTGGATTGATACCCTGATTGATACATTTCTAGAACTTTGTCCATGACTTGTTTTGATAGCCCCTTGGTCTTCTTCATACTGTTTGTTTAGGTATGTTCTAACAAACTATTGGTTCTTCCAGGAACAGGTATATTTATACTTAGATCACATGACAATTTAATTGCACACAGGTTGACTCCATTCAACCAGTTATATGACTTCTAATGGGGGAACTGGTTGCATCAGAACTAATGTAGGGGTTTCACAGAAATGGGGAAAAATGGGTCCCTGGAAGACTAGTGGTTAGGCCACAGTACTCTCACCACCGCGGCCCGGGTTGGAGATAGATACCTATGCAATGACATTTTCCAAAAAAAAAAAAAAACAACACATGTAAGAGATAATTTTACAAACTATGTTGATCCCAAGTATTATGTGCTATTTTGTGTAGAATCATGACATACCATTTCAATTAAGTCCATTTCCTTTCCAGGTTGTAACACCTACAAAAGTTTCAAGGGGGTGAATACTTTTTCAAGGTACTGAACCAACAGCCCATGGGTTTAAATCATTAATAGCAGGGGTCTTCAACCATATCCGCAAAGGGCCAGTGTGGCTGCAGGCCAGTTGATAGCTGATTGGAGACCAAGGTGAACTGATTAAACATGTGGAATCAGATGTGGCCCCTGCCTGGTTGGAAAGACAGCCTGAAGCCACACTGGCCTTTTGGGGCTACAACTGAAGGCCCCTGATTAATAGCATCACTAATAGCTACCTACAAAATGGAGCCAAGATTACTGGAATAGACATTTTGTTGCAAAATGAATTAGGCATACAAATTATTACTTTCTGAAGGCCACAGAAAGTGTAGAATCTAAGTATAACACAACACCCATACACTACATCATAGCTGGTGCCTTACTGTCTTACAGACGTGTGTATGTAAATGTGTGTGTCTACAGCAGCGTCATGCCGAAGGAAAAGGGACGTGGAAAAGATGAGACGTACTGGCGAGAGATCAATGCAGCCATGGCCCTGACCAATCTGGCCAAGCCTAAAGACGGTGCTCCTGCAGGCACCACCAGCTGCATCATCCAGAAATCCTCTCATATAGCCGAAATCAAAACTGTCAAAGTACCCATCATGCACAAGTACTAGCAACCTCATCTGGAAAACGACACGTGACTTTCTTTACTTTTGGAATCTGCTTATTTGTGTTTGTTTATATTTTGTTGTACTTATGAATATGAAGTAGACTTATGATTTTTTTTTTTTTACTTTAAGTCGAGTTGTTAAAGTGCCCTGAAATGCAGCACTTCGTTGTTGTTTTGAGGTTTGTGCCTTTTTTGGATGCACAATCGCTTTTCATAATAAGTGTTGATGATGACAGTATTGCAGAACGAGAACACTTTTGCATTGTTAACTTATTTTGATATGACTTTTTTTTTTATACTCTGAAATTTCTATTCTATCATGCCAAAGTGCCTTCATGTAAACTAAAAGAAAAAGGAGAAGTGCACATCTTTTACATGACATTCAGTTCCCTGGTGCAGTTCCTGGAGTTTCTACAAAAGATTCTACATTGTTGCTTCACAATATTTATAAAGTGCCCAATGTTCAGAATATATATAGTGTCATGTTTACACCATGTCCATGATAGGATCGGATCCGGTCAGTGATTTTCCACTATCAGTACAATCAGAGGCAATGAGTTCCTTTTATAACTGTAGAATTATTTCCTACGATACTGACGTAAACAACCTTAAGGCTTTTTTTTTTTTCCTAAAAACTTTTAGAATTATCAATCTGTCAAGCAACTTGACAGCAGAGCTAGCTATTATTTTCTACCCTGAGCATAAGCAAGCTTTCATAAACATAAACTTAAAACATTTGTGCTTTCTAAAGCCTGGACTTGCTTTTAACTACGTCAATGCAAGATGGCTGCTGCACATATCCTGCGGTCGTTTGGCGCATTGCTTATGCACGTCCTCAGATTTACAAGCATAAATACTGTCTAGCTATAATCACATGACACTGTGCCCACAACTGACTAAATAAACTAGCGTTGCATACTCATACTATTCTAGACAGTTATTGAGTACTAACACTTACATGTTTTCATATTAAGGTTAGAGTTTGAATTATATATAAAAAAAAAAACCTCTTATGTAGCCTTCAAACCTGCCAAGTGTTCTGTCTTGCATACCATTCTTCTGGATTTTATAGATTAGAAAATACTTTTGTATGTATGGTCAGGGTTTTAAAACTGAGATGCAGCTCAGAGCTCGTCAGCGTTTAACACTGCCGTGCATGAAATAACTAAACATTTTACACTTCAGCTTGGATCTAGTGCATCTAATGGCTGTTGCTTTTAATCACTCTGATGTACATAAGATACGCAGGCGAGTTTGTGGACTTCTGGACACAAAGTCACGCATCAAGTATAAACCTGGCCTAAGTGTTAAATTTGCTAAACTAGTAGGTTGTATGTCAGGAGTGCCTGGTCTGTGAACTGTGAGATTGGACTTGGCTAGCTAGCGCTGCCCTGCTATAGCAAAAGCAGTATCTGTGTTTTCATATTTTGTCAGGATTTAGTGTTTTACTTTTCAGAGTATGTTAATCAACAGAATGGAAATAACTGCCATGAAGTAACTTTATATCAAATGACCAAGCTACTGCTCATTTGGCTGCACATCAAGTAAATGTTAGACATTTTTCTTCTGCTTTAGTAGGGCAGAACAGGTTAGTTAGCCAGATATGCTTTAAAATTTAGACTCAGCATTTAATAATAAGTGCCTAATAATAATAATAATGTGTGTAAATAATGAGGCAGCATCATAACCACAAATAACTGAGCTTATGCAATACAAATCACTCGTTCAGTACAGTCAGTGCTTGCTTACTAATGCTAAACAACACTGTGCCATTCTGCATCCAGGTCACATTTGGATTTATATGCATATATTCCTATTTAAGAGCCAACCAGGCTCTCAGACACTCCAGGATGCAGATCAAAAGCACCTTAAGTGCCTCTAAGAAAAGACAAAATGCCTTAGACTTGTCTGCTTACCGTGAAGAACCAATGTACAAAACACATGGTGTTAAATTGCTGTGATATGACTCAGTAAGACACATGTCCATGAGTGCGCGCACACACACACACACTCACAAACATAAGGCTGTAATTATAACATGTGGCTGCAATTATAATATACTGGTTTGTCTCTTTAACAGATAATTGATCCATCATCTGCCAAACACCAGGGAAAGTTGTCAGCATCAACTGTTTAATGTAGTGGTGCTTTAATTCAATATGAGCCTGATTTCCTGCAGACACACACACAGTATCATTCACATGTGCCAACCATGCCAAATTTGATTACTCTCACTGACACTTTGTCCCCCCATTCTAGCAGCTAGCCAACAAAGACGAAAACTACTTTGTGTTAAATGTTAAAATCAATAGTCTAAATGAGCTAGGTGGGAACAACACATGCTTTTTCAAGTAACAAGTGAGTCTCAACTCTTGATACTTAAGTCCTGGGTCAAGACCGACAAATTTGATCTATAGTTCTGAAGTCATGTACCAATTAAAGACAGACAATTCACAAGCCCAGAGTAAAGACATACAAGTCTGACATCAAATCCAGAGTAAAGACTGAGAAGTCTCAAGTCCTGAGTAAAGATGGAAATCTCAAGTCATATCCTAATTAAAGACAGATAAACACCAAGTCACTTCCCCAGTAAAGACATACAATTCCAAAGTCAAGTCCCAAGTAAAGACGGACAAGTCTGAAGTGCAAGTCTCAAGTCAAGTCCTTTAAAGACAGTAATAGTAAAGACAGTCTCCTGAGTAAAGACAGACAATTCCAGAGTTAAGTCACAAGTAAAGATGGACAATTCCCAAATCAAGTCCTAAGTAAAGACAGATAAGTCTCATGTCAAGTTCCAAGTAAAGAAGGAAATCATTTCCTAATTAAAGACAGGCAAGCAAGTTTTGACAAGTCTCAAGTCAAATCCAGAGTAAAGAGGAACAAGTCTCAAGTCAAGTCTCAAGTAAAGACAGACAAGTCTCATGTCACGTCCCAAGTAAAGATGGATACGTCTCAAAGTCTCAAGTCAAGACCGACAAATCTCAAATTCCAAGTAAATTAAGTCACACCCCAAGTCAGATCCCAAGCAAAGACAGACAAGCCTCAAGTTCAAGTCCTGAGCAAAGACATGACAAGCCTCAAGTCAAGTGCAGAATAAAGATAGACAAGTCTCAAGCCAAGTCCCAAGTAAAGCCAGACAAGTCTCAAGCCAAGTCCCAAGTAAAGCCAGACAAGTCTCAAGCCAAGTCCCAAGTAAAGCCAGACAAGTCCCAAGTACAAGTTTCACATATAGTTCAGAATAAAGACAGATGATTCTCAAGTCAAGTTCCAAGTCAATACAGACAAGTCTGAAGTTCCAAGTAAAGACAGATAAGTCTCAAGTCATGTCTTAAGTAAAGACATTCAAGTTTCAAGTCAGGTCCAGAATAAAGGCGGACAAGTCTCGAGTCAAATCTCAAGTGAAGCCCCAAGTAAAGACAGACTAGCTCCAAGCCACTTCCCATGTAAAGACAGATAAAGTCAAGTCCCAAGTCCATTTCCATATATAAAAAATTTCCACAATGCAGAAAACAAAGTCTCTGAAACTTCCAGAATGTCAGTGTTTGGTGATGTTTCTTTTTATCAAGCAGTGAGGGTCATGACCACAAAGGACATTTACCTTATTATCAGTATTATATTGTAATAAATGTGTTGTGTTCTCACATGTTCCTGCTTCGAAGCAGAAATCTTGGCCCACATTATACAAAACCTGCAGCTGGTGAGAATTAAGGCTCAAATTGATGTTTACAAGATGTAAGAAACAGACATCTATGTTGTCTGAAAAGAAACACCACTTCAGTGTTATTTCAGTTTCCGAATGAATGAAATTATAAACTTTTTGTGTGTTTGTGCTGTGATTTATTGGTTATAGCAAAGAAGTTGTTTACTAAAATCATGTAGTACTGCATTGAATGGGAATAATCTCCTTACATATTTATGCAAAGTATGCAAACAGTACAGATGCAGGGCCACTTTACAGCAGTATAAGATGAAGGTTGTACAGTATGTATATCAGAAAGGTGTACATGTATTTCCTATGGTACTGTTGCATGCCATTTTTTTTTTCTTCATGCCTTCTGGCCTTACGTTTGACAGACCTCACCAGTCTCATGGTGTGAAAGGCCAAAGAGATTTATTTTGAAAAGCTGCATGCACTTCGTCTCACATCCAGTGATCAAGTTTGTTGAAACTGTCGTTTCTCAGCCTGGAACTCTACAGACACTGCTGTTCATAAACTCACAATCACACATGCATGCCTTTTTCTTTGTAAAACTAAACATTCCAGTCCATTCACTGATGCTGCTGGTAAGAGTGTCTCACCTCTGAGTCAGAAGACTATTTGAAAGCCTACATCCTCCCTTTTTATTCAGGAGGGAATTCTGCGATGCTTTGAATCTACAATGAACTTTGTGGACCAAGGTAAAAGGAAGATGTTGCAAGCAAAGACATCCATCATCCAGAATGGATCATTTTTAAACCTGAACCTTTTACTTGCCAGTTTTTGTACTGTAATTTGTTTTGGGTTCAGATTAATTATTCCCCTGGATAATATTTGCTTTCAAAAGATGATAACGGACGAAAGGCAATTGTTGGGTTCATACTTCAGAACATCTTTAAATTATTATGGACTGTTAAAAAAAAAACAAAAAAAAAAACAACAACAACAATGAACTGGCGATGATAGCCTAATTTTTCTTAATTCGTTAAGTTATATATTTTATTCTTTTGTTTCTTCGGAGACTGGATGTTTATCCTATGACCAAATGCATAATATCTCATTTATTCTCTGGTTTTCTATTGCTTCCCCCCCCAGGAACTATGTTTACTTTCACAGAACAATGAATAAACATTTGAAGATGTGATATTTGTTGATTTTTAAGACTATATACTACTATACTACTACTTATAATAATAATAATAATAATAATAATAATAATAATAATTTTTACAATTACTGCTGGATTACTCCAAATAAAATTACTACAAATCATGAAAAGCATGATTTAAAAAACAAGACTGAAGACTCAATAATTATCAGTAAGCCAAGTCACAGTATGTTTTTACTCTGGATTTTAAGACTCCTACAGACCTTCAGAGCCTTCGTGATCAACTATTTCAGGATTCACAGCCGATGTAGGAAAAGGGCTGATATACAACAGGAAATAAGACTTCCTTATTTCTGTAAGGACCAGCTAAAGCCTTACGTTGAGACAACAAGTTAAATCTAAAGGTTATAAAAGCATTAACCAGTTTATCAACATCAGGTGGCGTTAGGATATATCAAATTTTGGCTGTGATCCTCAAATGCTAATATGCAGTTTTAGAGTTGTTACTTATATTGGAATTAAATGATAAACCAGCATTTAGGGTTACGCCAACCTTCTTAATTGTTTTATATAATGGCCATCAAGCTCTAGGATGAAATCAGTCACATTTATGCAGGCAGACTTAGTAACTAAAGTTAACATTTCTGTTTTACCAGAATTCAGAAAATTTCTGTTCATCCAAGCTACACTATATAGCAAAAGAGAATATGAACACCTGACCATCACACCTATAATGGAGCTTTGTGACACTGTTGCCGCAAAGCTGGAAGCACACAATTGTATAGAATAACTTTATTAGCTGTAACATTAAGATTTCCCTTAACTGGAACTAAGAGGCCCAAACCTGTTCCAGCATGACAATGCCCCTGTGCACAAAGCGAGCTCCATAAAAACATAGCTTGCTAAGGTTGGTGTGATCTAGAGGGTCCTGCACTGAGCCCTGACCTCAACCCCACTGAACACCTTTGGGATAAACTGGAACACCGACTGCACCGCAGACCTCCTCACCAACATCAGTACCTGACCTCATTAATGCTCTTGTGGCTGAAATGGACAGAAATCCCCAGAGACACGCTCCAAAATCTAGTGGAAAGCCTTCCCAGAAGAGGGGAGCTTATTATAACAGCACAGAAGGACACAAATTCATATTAATGCCCATGGACTTGGACAGGGATTTTCAAAAAGCGCACGTGGGTGTGATGGTCAGGTGTCCACACACTTTTGGAGAAACAAGTACATCTTTTACACAGTATTCCATTTTGTATAGTAATGCTTTGCAGAAGTAAAAGCTAGCATTATGTTGGATATAGAAGTTTATAGATATAATAGGTGAACATTAGAGGGCTTAAAACTGGTTCATCTTCAGTAAGCGCTTTAGCCCGGACATTCACAACTAGGGGCAATTTAGTGTAGCCAATCCAGCTATCTGCTTGGTTTCAGACAGTGAGTGAAAACTGAAAAACCTGAAGGAAACCCAAGGGAACACTGGGAGAACATGTAAAACTCTGCACAGACAGTAACCCGAGCTCAGAATCGAGCCGGGAAACCTGGAGCTGAGAGATAAAAATGCTACCCACTGTGCCACCATGCCACCATGCTTGAGCAAGTATAATAACTTATTAATATTTATAATACTTTATTCTGCCTTGTAAATATAACCATAGCAGACAGATAATGGAAGATTGGAAATAGTAAGTACACAGATTTCTGTGTAAACACTCTTCTGACAATGTTTTTAATTCCATCCAAAATAAACGCTGGATGTTGTGTCCATATGGCCTCCGCTCTGAGCACATGGAGATTATGTACAAAGGAAAGTTCGCTACTTGATCAGCTAAACAAACAAATCAGTCAAATCCCTTTTCCTTCAGACCAAACAAGAGACGCTTGGTTAAAGAGGACTATTGTGTTCTTCAGAATTGTCTTATTTAGAGAGCGGATATAATTAGCTGAGGTTTACATGCTGCCGGAACGTTGATGACAGCAGCAGCTCAGACGTGTTAAAAGACATGTGAAGCTTTTTGGACTTTCTAGTTTGCTTTTATAATTTAATGCCAACATGCACAACCGACTACAAAATCCTTCTCTGTATATACTTGTCCATTAGGTTGCAAATCTTCTTCAGCCTCCTTCTCTTTTGCCCTTCACCCCCTTCCTATTTAGTTAATGATTCTACCATTCTGCTTGGCTTCCCGCAAAATCTGCACAAAGCCCATGAACTAGCAGACCAAATATCTGAGAGAGACTGTGCCAAAGAGAAGGCAGCTGCCTTGGTGCCTTGCTGTATACGAATCCATCTTAGAAAGAAATAGCCACAAAGGGTCCTGTAACCAACGTCTCTGAAGGCAGCAATGACTACAAACACCAAGATACCAACAGCTGACTGTGAGCAGAATTTCTATGGAACCAATTTAGTTGATTCCAAGAGCTGTTTACCAAAAAGTGGGATTTTGATATTACGACATTACAACCAACAAGCAGCTAGGGGTACGCACGTTAACCTTTTGTTTGAGGCGCCAGTATTCAATTACTGAAATCACATGATTTTTTTTCCACATGTCCCCATGACGTTAATCAGTCCACATCTGGCAGTAATTTGATGGAGAGAAGCACTGTCATGGATTGCAACTTATAGGTGTACATACTGTTAGGCTTCACATGATTGACAATAGAACCGGGAAGAGCAGATCCAGAGCAGAGCCTCCATCTATCGTGATAGCGATCAAGTTGGATGATTGAAATGTCAGTCAGAAAATGTGGTGTCTGCTGCTTTAAGATCAACAAATATAAACTTTGTTGCGTCTCATAATACATGTTACTTGGTTAGCCTATTTTGTATCCTATACAAACCTTAATAACCTGCTGTCTGGTTTCAGGGCAGAGCAACAAATCATCTTCCTCTGATGCATCATAGCTTCCCTTGTTCATGCTGCCAAACAGGTAAAAGTCATGAATGTCTCCACTTGCAAAAGATGAACAGGGGGTTTGAGTTCAGTAAATAAAACAGCGTGTTTAATAGGGGGACTTCACTATACAAGAATTCAATAAGTAGCTGATGTTCATTACAGTGCACACGCATGTACAGTTTATATAATTTTGTCTCAATTTTAAAATGAGCATAGTTGCAGCTAATAACTCATTAGGTTTATTTACAGTCCTGACCTCAGTTCTGCAAGCATTCCTGAGCTTGTTAACAGGTGATTAATTAATTAAAAAAAAAAAAAAAAAAAAAAAAAAGTTCTCCAAAGCCACGAGCGATAATATCGTCAACCAGCAACAGTTAGGGGGAACGATAGGATGACGGTATATTGCACAGGATCTCACAGGTGTACATACTGGATGAAAAAGAAAAGTCATATGTATGGAAAGTCCTGGGTTCAGGATAATTTACTGAGCTGTGCTGTGCTGTCTGGTAGAAAACACAAAAAGTGAACGGCAAAATTACATAACTTGCAAATGGGTTCGTATCGGGGTAGTTCTGGTAATCAGCTGGTTCTCCTGTATGGATCTGCTGGCCCTAGCTTCAATATCATTCAATAAAAGTCCCGGTATTCAGGCTGCTCATGGCATCTTATAGGGAACCTCCACCATCCTGCATGACAAAACCCACCATCAGGTCCTGCACTCTTTCCTCTCCTTCATCTTCTTTCCTCATCTATAAGTGGACTGGCAAAAACCTGCACTGAGTAAATGTTTCCACCAAGGCCTAAGCGATGTTCCATCATGCTATTTTCTTTTCTCTCCATTCAGACCTGAAGTTCAGTGTTCACTGAGGAGTGCTCGTGAAGCTCAGTGTCAACTAGCTGGGAAGCACGATCATGGTGAGATGATGCTTTGGCCCAGCATGTGACAAGGCTTCAGATCTGCCGCATGACCTCGGTTCTAGCACGCTAAGAAATCCAAGTTACCGTCAACAAGAAACACACGCAGAACAAAACCGAAGAACAAAGGAGTAGGTATTTCCTTTGTGATGATGAAATCTGCCTTCTGCTCCATATTGGAATAATTAGTTGACTTGCATAGATGCTGCAGCGGGTCATTATTTAGCAGTGGACCATGTGCAGTTTGTGAGACACACATTCCTCAAGCCCAGCGTTAATTATGAGCCGTGCAAACAAAAAAAAAATTGTTTGAAGAGATAGAGATTTCTGGAGACATTTTTCCTAAAGTCTATGAAACTGACCCGTGCTGATGGAGAACCTCATGCTGCTCATCTGACGATCCGTTCAAACACACACATGGAATTTTTTCCTCAAACTAAGCTTATAGCAATATGGATGTTTAATAAATCTTGTAATGTCTTTTATGTGGACTAATGGAGCAAAACCACCATCGTCTGGGTCACAGACAATAAGCCTGATGTATTATTTTAACATTTCTAATGAATGACTTCCACAGACATACATATTAAAGTCCTAGATGGGCGACCGATTGCACATTACTCACGCTTGAGTGGCGCATACTTCCCAAAAGTACGTGTCCTGCATAGACTTGGATTTTTGGTTCTAGTGACAAAATTGAAGGTGATTTTGAAAGTTTCAATAATAAAGACATTAGCAAGTTTTAGAGATTTTAGTAGGACTTTGTGCTTATGCTTTTCTTTTTATGTCCTTTAATCTGACTACAGCAGAGCCTATTTTTCAATACTACAAAATCTGCTTACTTGTTAAAATAGGCTTCATCAGTCATGAAGCCAGTTTTACACTGTGCGATTACAGCGGTCTTTTAAGATTATTACTTGTCATGCTGAGACGATCCCAGTAAAATCTGGGCTGAGTCCTATAACAGGCTGTGTGATAATGTGTGTTCTCCATGTCAGGTTACACAGTGAAGATCTTCTAACGATAGACGTGCGATTAAAGAAAATTACGACGTTCTGCTTCGACATCAATCAGCGAGAACAGAAAACAGGCTCGCATAAACAAAAACGAGACCTCTGTACAATAGTAGCAATGTTGTCCCTGGATGTTAGCGATGTTAAGCTTTAAAATACAGAGCGTATGAAGCAGCTTATCGCTGGGGAAAACAAGGCAACATGAAGGCCAATTCTTCAAAGTGTTCTTTATGTAATAAGGATGCAGGAAGCTGTAATCCATCTGCTATTTCTTCTTTCAGATCTTTTCTGTCTCTCGCTTCTACTCTGTTTCTGTCCATCTAAGTCCTCGGCTATGCTTCAATCCCTCTCTCCTACTCTGTTTCTGTCTGTCTCTCTCCACAGCTTTGTCTCTCTCTCTTCTACTTTGTTACCATTTGCCTCTCTCCTCTCTCCTACTCTGTTTCCGTCTGTCTCTCTCCACAGCTTTGTCTCTCTCTCTTCTACTTTGTTACCATTTGCCTCTCTCCTCTCTTCTACTCTGTTTCTGTCGGTCTCGTTCCTCAGCTTTGTCTCTGTCTCGCTCTTCTACTCTGTTTCTGTCTGTCCCTCTCTTCTACTCTGTTTCTCTCTCTCTCTCTCTCCTACTCCATTTCTGTCCGTGTCTCTTCTCGCTTCTACTGCGTTTCCATTTGTCCCTTCTAATCTGTCTCCGTCTGTCTCTCTCTCCCCTCTTCCATGAAGTTTCTGTCTGTCTCTCTCCTCTGCCTCTCTCTCTGTCTGTGGCTAGGTGTCTGGAGTTCTCTCTAATCTACTTCATCTGTAACTCTTCCTTTAGCGTTGTTTCTGCAAGTCCCTGTCCTCCGCTCTAGCTAAAGCACCCCTGATTGCGCTCAAATCATGTATTTGACTGTCACAGTGTAATTAAATACTGAAAGTGTTAACAGAGAAAGCTGTAGATTTGACAGCAAACTTCGGGCGTTTTCTCACTTGGCCTGAATGCTCAAGTCTGGATCCAGGATAGATTATATATAATTCTTTCAAATATGTGGACTGATTACACAACTTTTTTTTTTTTTTTTTTTTTCCTGCAGGGGAGGTCACAGATACATCCCTTTATTGTTCACATTGTTTATGTAATTGTTTTATATTAAAGAAACTGTACATTTGCTTGACACTGATAACTTTGGAGAACTTTGGAGAAAACTGCTTTATTGTATATACCAAGCAGAATGAAGGCATAAAAATAATGCGGCTGCATTTGAATTCATTTTTTCACCATACATTGAGAGCATTGTGTTTCATCTGTAGAGCAAGTTTAACCAATCATGTCATTGGATGGCTGGCCTTGGTAGGAGATCACTTCTCAAATAATTTTAATTTATATAGTACTTGTAACCATGGTCACTGAGAGATTTACACACGGTGAGGTCATATTGAGTTCGCTTAAAGCTAAGGTCACCCAAACAAAAGGGACGACTGTGAACACCGTCCATCACTGTGACCAATTGCCAATTCTGAAGTTTTGTTACGAGAGTGGTCTCTTAGAGACTGGGTTTTGTGAGGATAAAAAGCAAACAGTGGACGTGGAAAGGCTTTCTTTAGATGGAGTGATAAGTACTCGCTGTCCAACTGGGTTTGATCAAAGAGACGGACGTTGCTGTTCAGTCCATTAGAAAATAAAGGACGTATCGTGACCAAGGCAAACAGAGCGAAAGCATAACTTTCATGCAAGAATGCATTTTGGAGTTTTGGAGAAAAAGATGAGAAATGCGTCTGTCCTGAGCTTACCTCGTCTACGCCAGTCACTGTCCAGCTAGAAGTCATCACCTCAAGTCATAAAATCATAGATGTATTTTTATAGGCCGGAATGCCTCCATTATATCAACTGCTATCTTGTTCTAGATGCTGTCTAAGTTTGGGTGAAATATTTATTTTCCTATATGTCCCCGTGCTATGTTTTTATAACAACATGTGTATTTATGCTGTCCTGACTCTTTCCTCCAGTAGTTCTGGAGGAACTTTCTTTCATATCGTCATATCGTCATATTCTTTCATAAGGTCATATCTTTCTTAAAAGGAGGCTTGCATGCTTTTTTTTTTTTTTTTAAATAATCCCTGCTATATCTCTCCATGCAGTGGAGAGAATGTGTGTTTAGAAAAATCTGGCTTTCGTGTCCATTTCAGGCAGCCAGATTGGGCCGTGCCAGGGCACACGCAGCGTTCCACAAGAGCGCTAAGAACGGCAGAAAAACATCACAAATCAGAGGCCCCAGACCACTGCGCATAATGATCAAATGTAAAAGAGCAGAGAGGGGAGAAGGCAGACACAAACCTCAGAGTCCGTGTTTCTCTGTCTAATATTTCTAAAGCGAAAGTTAAATAAATTCTTCGGCCGAGAGGAGTGGAACAGCGTCAGCGGTGCAGATGGCGCTGATGGCAGCTGCTGCGGGAATGTGGTTTGGCTCGGGGAGAGAGACGAGTGCACAGAGGTAGCAGCCTCCTCACACATTCATGACTCACATACACACATTATGTAGTAGTCTGCATCTGTGCACTGTCTACATGCGTGTGTGTGTGTGTGTGTGTGTGTGTGTGTGTGTGTGTGTGTGTGTGTATGTATGCCTCTGTACCATCTATATTTGTTGGCTTTTTTTTTTAATGACATTTTAATGGTTTGTGTTCCACAGTCTAGGCTTTTAAACGTGTAAAATTGTCAATAAGCCTCTGGATCTGTTAGGAGGAAGATATACAGTACTTTCTGGTGATCGTAACCGTATGACTGGATTGCACCATGAAATATTATCACGGGTGGGCAAATGATAAACTTAGTGTAAAGCCCACCGGTTATGTAAAAGTTCCAGTTTCGTGTTTTGCTGCGGCCAGAAACCTAAAACGCTGCGGCTAACGTAATGTAATAAAGTATAGCGAGTTAGTTCTATACTTCAGTGCACTAACACAGGCTGTGGGGATGAATGTGTGTATGGATTCCTGAGAGACTCTGGGAGAAAATGCCAGACATGTGGACATCACACAGCTGATCTGTAAAAGGATCTCTTTTTTTTTTCTTTTTAAACAACTGTGCACTACTATAGAACAACCTAATCCACAGTATATTGATACAGCTGTATTTTTTTTCCCCAGAGCAGGCATCAAACTCCTGTCTCTCCTGGTGTTAGCATTTTAGCATGACCTGGGGTGTTCAGGTGTTTAATAGAAGTTACAACACTGCAAACACACGAAATTCGGCTGGTACTGATTTTATGAGAACGGCCTTCCGTGCCTTCGCTGTCCTGTTTTGCTTAGTAATGCGCACTCTTGAGCTATCGGTGTCAGCTAGTTAGCATCATTACATAACTCCTGCGCAGCTATCGATGCTAACTAGCCAGGACCGATACTGGCAGCTGAAAAACTCATGAGAGCACATACTGCATTTGCGGCTCTGAGAATGCTCAAGAGTGTCTTTGCTGTCCTCTTTTTCTTCATCTTTCTTTATGAGCCACATATTAAACACATGCTGCTGCCTCTAGTTAAACAAATATAATTTCTAGGTTATTTGTACTAGTATGAAAAATTAAAAAAAAAAAAAATCAACAATTCCACCTTTCAATAAACTCCAGAAAACAAAACAGTTCTGCTATTTGTTGGTTTTATGTTTTTTTTTTCCCCCCAATATAAAGAGGAGTACTGATAATGAAAATAAATGTTCTCAATAGTAAAACTGTTGCTGTTCACTTCTTTAGACTGGAAAATCCAGCATGATGGACAATCATCAGAATTTAATCAGATCTTATATTTCAGGACTTTACACTACATCACACTAAGGTTTCTACATGTTTGGGGCTCACAGAGTAGACTAAATAGGGTTTATCTGCAAATCAAGACTGTTCTTGCAGGCCAGTGCAGTCATGCTCTGTTTTAGCATGCTCTGTTTGAATATTTATAACCCACATACACTTTTAGCCTTTGTGCAGTATTTTCTCCTGGAATGCGTGATGTCTCATCAAGGCTTGGCAGGACGTGTAGCATAAGGCCTGGCAGGCAGGAGCTTCAGCCAGAGTATTGTGGAGCAGGCGGCGTGGACTTGGCAGGCGATGCCCTCTATAATACTGCCATAAATCTGAACACCTGTGGACACACTCGACTCGTGGGCAAACTCTATACCTACCCGTTCATTCATTTCTCTGTGCGTGTTTACATTTTTAAAAGGTCTGAATTAAATCCTCCTGTCTGTTTTCAGGAGCTGCTCTATCTACGGACGGTCTTTATCTTTAGCGGAGTGGAAATGGGGTCGTATTTTAAAACGTCAGCAGAGAGGAAGAGTCCAAAGAAAAGAATCACAATCCATTTAAAAGTTCTGTTATCTTATTTGAAGGGTTCTGTCTGGCAGTCAAACACCGTTCTTCTGACTTCTTATCGGGGCTCGTGCGTCCGACCATGGAGCAAAAGTATTTTCTCTGGAGGCAAGTCAGACTGAAGCTTTTACGGTTCTTCCACTGTTTCGCTCCTGGAGTGCATGATGGATCACCTGAAGTAATTGAATCAACGCTGAATACATCTTCATATGCATTAAACTGCAAAAAGACACAGCTCCTGCTTCTTATCTTCTATCCAGAGCAATAAAAAGATGATAAAAGCGCATGAGACGCGTCTGGGAATCGTGTAATGACACTGAACTATGGATCCTATTTTACTCATGCACTCTGTCCCTTCCTTCGGCCTGACAGCTAAAGGTCAAATGAGGTCTCTTGTGTAATACCTGGCTTACCCTCGTTTTATTTTCCGCTGCTCTCTCCTACAATTTTTTACAAATAATTGTACCCAGTGGCAACGTACAAGAGGAAAAGCAGCGGTCCTAGAACGGATCCTTACGGAACACCAAACCTCACTCTCCAGATATTTTCAGATGCTACAGATTTATAGCTCTGAGAATATCTGTTTATTTGGATTTCACCTATTCCAGCTGTTCATAGCCCGTGACGGCATGCTGATCAGGATCAGGCCTGGAGCATGAGATAACGCTCTTAGTTTAGACGGTTCGGACCAAACTGCAAACTTTCCTACATCCGATTCAATTCGTTATCTCAGATTATCAAAACCCGACGGCATTTAACTCGGGGTTTTACATAAAAACAACCGTATTGTACGCGTTGACTACGACACATAAAAGGTTGTATGGAGATTTCCAGCGTCTTCGTGATGTCTACATATCAAATTGCAAAAGTAACTTTCATCTACGATGAGGCACAAAGCTTAGTTAGCGTGACCAGCAATTAGAGGTACTGGAGAAGCAGCTTTCTAAGCTCATTATCTCATCTCGGTTGCCAAGTTTTCCATAATTACATCTAAATTCGATACCATCACACCATGGAAACGAAGAGATTCGATACAGTTACAAAACCTTGTCCAAGAGGCGATTTCTGTCTTCACATGGTAGAAATCCTGCGGAAACCTTTCACCATAAACATTTTGACAACCCTGGTATGTTGATGGTTTAAAAAAAAAAAAAAAAAAGTGTACGGTAATGCAGAACAACCGCAACGTTACGCTCTGAAACAAGACAGTAAAAGTCATGTAAACATTCCTGGTGGAAGAGAGCTTTATTATTGAGGAGGAATGGTGCCCTGTGTTGTGAAATCACAAACACAGAAAGGAAAAGCACCGGACATATTTACATATTTGTTTCCCAGATCATACGTGTGTGTTTGTGAACGTAATTGAATTGTATTGCAGATGTTGTTTTCTCTGTGGTTCTTCTGTGCCTTTGCTCTAAAGAACCCTTTCTAACAAATGATAAATCCATTAGATAGCCCATTGAGCGGCACGCAGCCCAATCAGGAAACCTAACTGATGGGGCTAAACTGAGACTAGCGACTTAGTTAGCTAATTAAGTGCATTAGCACAGACACAAACGAGTCTATAAATTCCTGCGTAGGAAGTGCCTGAGGTAGCACAGTCTGTTTGCACCCGTGACGAAAGAGTCATTGACCGACATCTGGCCATGAGCTGTGGTGCTTTCTCTGGTTGTTAAATGAGAGAAGGAAAATAAAACTAGGGCTGCGAGAACGTATCAACAAAATCGTGCGATACGTCGCTTCATGAAAACGCGTTTTATTTGAAATGCTGGAGAAAACTGTGCGACTCGATGGTGCGACTCGATAGTCAGGCTACTTTTGCGACCCGGTGGCGCTGATGAACGGTTGGATATTCTTAGCATACGCCTTATATATTTCTAACATGTCTCGTGTGTCATCGAGTCTCCATCCTGCTTTCGGTTCACGTCGAGGTCGATCCGAAAAAAAGAATCGATTCACTGAAAACTTCAGTCAACCCACGCACTGAAAATGATTTGCCCCCCACACACACACACCCCAGGTGAAATTAATTTAGCATGCAGTTAGCGAAACAGGCAGCAGATTTATTTTGTCTTTATTTTGAATGCGTCTGTTCGTAACTTGAACAAATCTGGGCCTGAAATACAGATAAGACGCACAGGTGCAAGAGTGTGGAAGGCGATAATAAAGTGATAAGCGGTAAAAGATGTATAAC
>JAKKZJ010000012.1:22226428-22239382 GCA_033441845.1 Pangasius mekongensis | reverse complement strand
ATATTTAATTATAAAGCATTCATGCTTATAAAAACAACTCATACCTGTTGTTATGTTTGTGGGGTGTTTTTATTTTTAGATATTATACAGTAGATTTAGCTTGAAATCACTCCTGATCTTTGACTTTGTCACGTAATGCAGGAAGTGACGGAAGCAACTGCAAACTTCACTAAAGAAACATGCAGTGAGAAACCAAAACCGTGAAAACAGGAATTAGAAATCGATATAGAGAATATACAAAGCAAGAACCAGGGCTGTGGACCGCAACACACCAACACACAACACCACACAAAGATGACAGCAACAGAAGTTTGACAAAAGAAACACACAGAAGCTAGAAATTAAATAGGGGTGCTGATTACAGGTAACACAAAACAGATGTGAGAGCACAGTGACACATGTGAGAGGGTCATGTGACATGCTGGGGCTGATGGGTGATGTAGTCCAGCGCTGATTTTGGCAGACTTACACTGATATATAAAGTTGTAATATCTTTAAAAAAAAAAAAAAAAGTTATATGCCACAATTAAGTATAAATACCACACGGATCATTAAGATTCATTTCTTCTGACATTTTGGGCTTCATGGACCTGATAAGCTTTGATTTAATCCTTGTTGATTGTTTGATTTAAACCAATAAACAGGAAATGTTGAAGGCTCACAGGAGGGAAACCTTTACAATATCCTCCAGCTGTCACTACAGCTGTGTCACTTGCTACTGATAGAATTAAACCTCAGAAAAAGGAATTACAATCCATTACACAAAATTATAAAATGCCAAAACATGACGACCGTCTGCCCAAAATCTGTCTGAAAAATATGAAAAACTCAGTCACAACTTCAACAAGCGCCGCACGGCTGCTTAAGGTAAAGACATGCAGACATTCACTTTTTAACTCCATCACTCTATTCCTCGCCCAGACTCTGATTTTTTTCCCCTTTCTTTACATGCATGGTAAAAAAAAAAAAATCTTTGGTGCCAATCTGCTTGATTTATAAACCCTTCAACCACATGTTTTTAGCCGGGCAGTCCGAGTCAATAAAATCAGCAAAGCAGAAGGACAAAATGTTTCATGATTTCATTAGTCAAAAAAAGCAAGACAGGATAATAGAAATACAGAAGACAGAAAGAGATGGAAAAATGGGGGGAAAATTCCAGCACAGGCAGAGTTAAAACAAACAATAAAAAAAAAAAAACGTGGACTGTCCAAGAGAGAGTGAGACGAATGAAAAGAGGGATGAAAAGAGAAAAGAGGAACGGGTTGTGAATAATTGCTGAGGGCAAAATTATTTTCCAGAAAAGTCTCCTTCAAACAAACAGCATGTCAGTGTGTCACCGATGAGCATTTAGCACTCTGTAAATGAGAAACACACACACTGGGACAGAGCGACACTTAAAATAAAACACACAGTGGAAAGCACATAATTGGAAAGCGCATCAGCTCTTGCTAAATCAACTGACTTTTTTTCTATATATATATAATTGCACTCGATGGTCATGGCCACGTCTGTGAAAAGGATTCACGGTTGGATTGGTTTAATATTCTCGCCCAAAAATGTGCCACTCGCTCAAGGCCGCACTTCAGTGTTTACTGTCTCACTCTATAACACCGAGCACGTGCACCTGCGCCGCTCATCACAGGCCGCCCGGCTATAAACTAAATATCCATGTGATCAGTCACATGATCCAGAAAATGCAGGTTTATGTTTACATGAATACTTCCAATCAGATCTGTTCCAGAAATCATCTAAATATTGTCCGCACATTTCCTTTACAGCACTTTAAAATCAATAATTAGTTGTTTTTTTTTTTTCAGGTTTAATTCAGGTTACAATTTGACAACATGTTTATTTTAAAGTCCGTGACTTAAAAGGTATTAACCAAGCAAGTGTGCAGAACAAACTCCAAACTACTGGGTCATTATTTAGGTAACATGTTGGTAAGTACCAGGATATTTTAAATAAATTTCACCAAAATACCACACAGTAGTAAGTCAGTAACTGTGCAGTGCGAACACCCAGGACGTGGTTCACTATTCTGATGGTAAAAAGATGATAAGTGCAATAGTGTGTGTGTGCTCAGGCAGGTGCACTCCTCTACTCCATCCCTCACTCTCCTCAAACACACACTCCACTATGTCCTCTGTAGAGAGAGAAAGAGAGAGAGACGGGTGGAAGAGAGAGTGAGGGGAAGAGAAAGACAGGGGTAGACAGCGATAGAGACAGAGGGACAGACAGAGAAATTCGGGGGGAGAGACAGAGAGAGGGACAAACAGAGAAAGAGAGAGAGCGAGAGAGACGGAAGAGATACAGAGAGAGAGAGAGAGAGACAGAGAGATAGAGAGATAGCTATGCTGTCAGTTAAATCTTTGATCTTCTCATTAAAGCAGCAGTACGTAATGTGTAATGTGTAGAATCCTCTGGTGCCTGGAAAATCAACTGCACTGGAATAAAACATTGACAAACCTTGGCTTTCCTTATCCAACCCACCCTCCCAGTCCTAATATACTTTATGAGTTGCCTTTTTTTTTTAAAAAAAAAGAAGAAAGAAACAGTGGGACAGCTGGGCTCTGTTTCAGCTGGGGGGGGCGGAGCTAATTTCAGGGCCAGAAAAGTTTCAACAAAAACCCTTATATGAATAAACTACACAGATCCAATTTCTAAGGTGTCTTTAAAACTATTATTATTATTATTACAGGTTTAGGGAAACTTGTTAAATATTACAAATGGTTCAGATTAAAGTTGAACATCAAAAAACAACGAATTAAAGAACCGAGAAACGTTTGGATTTGAAAACTACAGACACGGTAGAAAAAGAATGTGCGATCATGATCATACTCATGCAGGTCTAACTGCTTGACACCCCGTCTTTAACAAGACATCATTCAGAATCCGAGAGCAGCTTATTAATACATCTGCAGATACACAGATTTCGGTCTATAGTGGAAACCTTTTAAAAAGTTTGTGACATAGATAAAGATCCGTTTCTGAGGAATAACCATTAAAGAAAAGAGTTTCATGTCACATTATATTAGAAAATGGAAAAAGAATCTAACAAGTGAAAGAGGCAGTGTGTGTTGTGGACGCTGTGTTTCTGAACTGTGTGCTGTTCTTCTTTTCTCACTATTTTAATGATATTTAAAAAATCTTTCCACTCCATTCCAAGCAAACCTGCAAACTAAAAATAGTTTCGGAGTGTTCCCTGGTCTCTCTCTTTTTTTTTTTTTTTCATAAAAGTTTTATTTGAATCATAAGATCCCTCGTAGGTTGGGACATATTTTCCGCTCGCTCTCCCGAGTCAGCGCTGATCAGATGGATAAGACTCAGAAAAGTCTCATCTATAAAAAGCCCTTCGTTTAAATCTCTGTAACAATATACAGACGTGTGACAGATTAAAGGAAAACTCTGCTATGCTATAGGGGACATTTATTTATTGTAGCTTTGCTCTCATGGTGTGTCTCAGCTTGTGCTCTTAAAGAGAAGCGACACTGCAAATGAATCTAAAGTTCTTCTGACGCTTCATCCTAAACATTTCCATTCTGATGGGCGTGGTCGCTCCCTGGATGACTCCGCCCCCATCCCAGGCTCGCTGAATGGTTTAAATAGGATAGCATGAAAATGCTATAAAATCGCATGCTATGGCCTTCACTCTCCAGACCCAACACTGGAGATTTTGGAGCGACGTCTCAGGCAGCACTTGAGATTCGCCATCATCAACACCAACTGAGGGAAGACTGGCGTTCATCATCGCTCCACTGCAGAGATGTGCAGAGATGTGTAGAGTTGATGGATCATTAAAGCTGTTCTGGTGACTCGTGGTGCCTTGAAACATTGCTTCTTCTCCTTTAATTTATCGCCTGTCTTAGGCATATGAGGTTTAAAAAAAAACTCCAAAATCCTTATTTAAGAGTTAAAAGAAGAAAAGAACAAGAAAGAAAATTGCTTTTTTCATCCTAAACAAGAGGTGATGTGCGTACTCTATAGAGCTGCGACTTTACAGAAAGACAGCACGGAGATAAAAAAGCAGCACGTGCTCAGAGTTAAGCCCTAAACACATGATAGAAACGCAGATTTGTGCTAGCTAGGAGCTACATGCGTGTATTTTAAAAGGAAAGCCGGATGAAACGTGTCTATGTGCATTTCAGTCTGTTCTCTTGTCCAAAATCTAAAACGATTTAAGGTGCAAATGTCCATCGCGCTTCCAAGCAGCACCCTGTGTCAGTATGAAAAAGCTCTGGAATATTCCAGGAAATCAAAAACAGCGAAAAAAGACAAAACACTGGCAGGTCTGTGACATTTCAGTTCCATGGAAAGCTTGGCCCAGGGACAGACGGACAGGTTGGCCTGGGAAAAGGACAGCTGAAAGACAAGAACTGTAAATTTGGAAGAAACTTGAAAAACAGTCCAAGATGCAGTTTGAAGTTTATGTTAAAGCTCAATAGATACTGACTGAAATGACTATCGTGTGTATTGGAGTGGAAATCTCAACTGCTCTCGCGGCTCAATTCCATTTCAAGTCAAACCTCCATGATACGATTCTTTATGTTTTTTATTTCTACAGCCTACATTATATGTTTTGCTGCTTTTAAAACATCATCGTATCATTTCCATACATTATTTAAAAAGTAAATGAATCAAAATATTTTCTTTAGAGCTGTTAGAACAAATTTCAGTCCAATTTTCACAATATTCTCTAATTTTCCTGATAAAGAAAAATATATATATTTGAATATTTAATATCCAACATTCCACATTTAATTGCCTAATTAAATCCCCCCCCCCCCTTTTTTTAAGGGTAAATGATTTCTGTGTTCCCTGATGTACATAAAGAAGTCTGAATAAAAGCAGTCTGGTAGTGGCATCCTTTATTTTTTCATAGCATTTTCAAAAACCATTACTTTTCTAATGGAAAAAAATACTACATGATGCATCCAAAAACTAATATGAGGCTTCATGTTGTCAGTTCATTTCCATCAGGCACTTCTCTGTGTCATGCTTTTCTGCAGCTAAATCTCAAATGACATTTTATTGGACACTACACAGGTTCTGGGAGTCCAAAGTATTATGTTATACCCTAGGTAGTGAGCGCAAATAGTAAATAGTAGATAAAAATCTATTTAAGAATCAAACTGCAATTATTCCTGCATGAAGAGGAGTTCAAAAGTAATAGCGTAAGAAATGTTAAGACAATGTTAAGACAAGTTAAATAGCAGTAACAGGTATTCAATAAGATAAATGAATTCAAAATGAAGATGAAACAGTAGTGTTGTGAAAAAAGTATGATATAGCTCGTCTATTTTCACTTTGGTGAACGGTTTCTTACCCACAATGCTGCTTGACTACATACTGATTGATAGTGGTGCTAGTGGGATTTCACTCTTGCTTCATTCATTCATTCATGTCCACCTAAAAGAGAGCGATGCAGCGGCGCTTTAGTCCTTCAGTCTGTCCAGCTTCCTCACCTCCGCAACCTGTACACTCTGCTCAAACAGATCAGCCGCCAAAGCTTTCACGCTAATAACACCGGCAACGTCATCATGATCGGCATCACACAGATCACTAACTAGCCAAGCCGGGCCTCTGATCGTATAGCCGCGTTGCATTCTGGGACGTCGACTTCTGCGCTGGATTTCTCATTATTGCGATGGAAAATGGTGAGCGAGAAAAAGAAGCTAACAGCAAAATCCGGCTGTTATGTTTGACATCGTTAAAACCTTTCCTCTTATTAAGTGGCATTGTAACTGCACTAGCATTAACTTTAACAGTGTCCCTCTGTGACATCAGAGCAACACACAACCACTAACTTCTCACGGGAATCACAGAAATACAGCACCAACCGACATATTAGCTCCAGACTCGATAAACAGATCACTGATATTTCAGTGTAATCATATTTAATGTGTTTCAGGGTGGGCTTTTACTCTAACACTCAAATGCAATTCAAGGTGTTATTTTAATTACAGAGTAAAAGTGTTACATGCTGTGCATCAATGTAAAATCTTTTAAGAGAGAATCATAATGTCAGAGAATCTTCATGAATTTTCTTTTCATATTGTAGTGTTTTGTAAACCATTTCTCCATGAAAAATGCACCTTATCTGTCTTCTTTCCTTCGAGCATCTTCACCAGCTCGTGAAATGTCTCTTGTCCTGAGGCAGAAACACACACACACACACACAGTGGTATCACATTTACACCACATACAGGTACACACACTTATCAAGACACATGGTGTGAAGATTATAAAGCTTACCTGGTGTGACCCTGAGCTCTTCTTTAATAGCTACGTGTTAAAGTATGAAAACGTTCCTGGCCCGCTGTGTCCTGTCTACAGTAACACACACTTATTAATTTTCATATGATAAAACTCAATACTTTGGAACAGCCAAATCACTGCATATTAAAATAAATCGAGTCTAACATATGGAGGCTCCTGTTACAGCCTTGTCTAGTAGCTCACACTCCTCAGACAAAACAAAATTCATACATGTGTACAGGAAGAGTGTGGGAATACTGCCCTCTACTGGTGCAAAATGCAGCTGCTCCAATAAAGGTGGACAACACGGTATAAAAAATTCCCAATACTGAATACTTAAACAATGTGAATTCACCATTTTTGTTCTTTAAATTCTACAAAAACTAATTAGTTTACACAGAAAATGGAGGAAAGTCATTTGGTACAAATATTTTAATATCCAATAGGCTGCTTGTTACTGCAAGAAAAAAAAAAAAACAACTTGTCAACAAATGAGTCAAACACATGTATTGTTGCAGAATTAATCCCACAATTTAATCCCTTCAGCCTGAATTTTCACATTCAATAAACTAAGTGACATATTACACATTAAATAAGAAATAAAACACACCTAATAATCAGGCTGGTGTTAAGAAACAGTTACTGAAGTTACCTTCAACTATTTTTCCATAACAGCACGTCCCAAAGTATATTATTTCTCTTATACTACAGCAATTTGCCAACAATTATTTTAATTTTTCTTTATTTGTTTAAAGAAGGTCATACTATTTATCCATTTATAGTTACATTTGATGTTATGGAAAGTCAAAGAAAAGAGTTAGTTCCTGTTCTCACTTATATTGTTATAATGTTATAGCAGCTACAAACAGTCCTTCCATCACCAGCCTCTCTTTTTATCTCTCTTGAAGTTATTAAACACACACACACACACACACACACACACACACACACACAGCTTATCACGTTACTCCTCTGTCCTGAAGAGCTGTTACAAAGCTCTGACGCTGGAGACTCCTTCTATAAATGTTAAATAAATAAACGTCTCTTTAGAGAAAACTTCACCGTATCAACAATGACATATTTTATCAATTGTCTTTATTAAATAAAACCATGTTAAATACATAAATAAATAAATGGAACTTGTTCATACTGTAGCTAGAAGTCTGAGGTGTGTGTGTGTGTGTGTGTGTGTGTGTGTGTGTTTGTGTGTGTGTGTGTGTGTATATATTTATATACATTTACTTTCAAGCTATCATTTAGGTAGCAGCTTTGTCATTTTGTCATTGAAAATACAGGAAAAAAGAAAGAGAGAACTTAATTTTCATCTCATGACCTTCAGGAGATTCTGGTGATGCATCTTCCTGTTGAACTTGTGGCTTGTGCAATATTACAAATCATGTAACAGGGCTGAGGGATATGGGAGGTATTTTGTACCAAAAATTTTTTTTTCAAATGTACACTCACCGAGTAATTTATTAGGTGTACACCTGTTACACCTCAGATAACCACTCTGTACAATTGTGGTGAGCAGAAAAGCATCTCAGAATGCACAGTGTTGAGGCAGATGGGCTACAACAGAAGAAGGCCATGTCAGGTTCCACTTCTGTCAGCCAAGAACAGGAAGCTGAGGCTGCACTGGGCACAGGCTCACCAACACTGGACAGCTGAAGACTGGAAAACGTAGCCTGGTCTGATGAATCTCGATTTCTGCTGAAGCACACAGGTGATAGGGTCAGAATTTCTCTCAAACAGCATGAGTCCATGGACCCAATCTGCCTTGTGTCAACAGTCCAGGCTGGTGGAGGTAGTGTAATGGTGTGGGGAATATTTTCTTGGCACACTTTGGGTTAATACCAATCAATCATCGCATAAATGCCACACTCTATTTGAGTATTGTTGCTGACCATGTGTTTCCCTTCATGGCCACAATTTACTATCTTCTAATGGCTTATCATTCCAGCGTGATAATGCACCAGGTCACAAAGCAGCAGTCGTCTCAAACTGGCTTCATGAATATGATGAGTTCAGTGTTCATCAGTGGCTTTCACAGCCACCGGATCTGAATCCAGATGAACACCTTCGGGACGTGACAGAACGGGAGATTCACAGCATGAAAGTGCTCCTGAAAGATCTGCAGGAACTGCGTGACGCAATCATCTCAACATGGATGAGAATCCCAAAGGAATGTTTCCAACATCTTGTGGAATCCATGCCATGAAGAATTGAGGCTGGTGTGAGAGCAAAGGGACTGAGAGCCCTACCCAGTATTAGTGTAGTGTTCCTAATAAAGTGCTCAGTGAGTGTAAATGCAAAAATGATCATAGATAGATAGATAGATAGATAGATAGATAGATAGATAGATAGATAGATAGATAAACATTTTAATCCCAAAAGGAAATTCACAGATTACAGCAGCAATCCAAAAAAGTAGAGTCTGCAAGCAGGAGTGTTCAGAATAATAAAAATAAACATAAATATTTTTAGTAGAAAACTATAAAATATAATATTAGATAAAAAGTGAGTATAGTCTTATATACACAAGTCTTCTGAGTAAAAGAAAGAGGACGCTGATGTAAAGTCAGTCAAGTTAACCTTTTTATCTGACATCACAGGAATATAAACTTTTATTCACTGTGAAACATTTTAACTAAAACTTCCTTTTACTGGGAATATAAACTTTACTTTAAAGTGCAAACCCCAAGTTGCTGGTTCTTTTCCCATATCTGTGCACAAAGATGGCACCAAAATGAAAAATGAAATGATCTAACGTCACATGCTTTAGTGTCAAACATTTAAATAAAATCAAAACACCATTTGGTAATTTCATATTCTTCATCATATCATATTTCATATTTCATATGTATCATATTTTTCTGGGATTAAATGAACTTTTATCGTAACCTATAGTGAATGACTGTGAATGAAAAAGGACGTTTCAAGCATGAGATTCACACATTAATGCAAAAATGAATACTTATTAGTTTGAGTAAAAGTTTATATTCCTGTGATGTCAGGTAAATAAAGTTAAATTGACCTACCTTGAATCAGCGTCCTGCTTTCAGAAGGATTGTTCTGCATAAGCTGACAAACACGCTTCACAGAAGAGTGGACATGGAGCCCTGCTGTGCAGGAACGCTCCCGCTCTGACCTGCCTCCTAGTGGAGCTCGCGTGTAATTAAATAGTTACAAAATAAAAGTAGGACCATGTTGATCAGTTTAAAAAAAAAAAAAAAGAAAAAGAAAAAGTATGGCTTCAGTGTCAAAATCATTCTCAAAATAAAAGTAAAAGTATGGAACAAAGAAAATGCACTGAAAGCAAAAAAGTACCTACATTTAAAAACACGCAAGTATTCAAGAGTAATAAGGTAAATATTTTAACTGACAACAAGAGACCACAAGTTTCATCATGTCTGATCCAACAGTCAGAAATCTGTCTTGCTGATTAGATCATTTTTAATAACAATTTTAGAATGAATGCTAAGGCATGAGAATGAGAAAGAAAATAGCCAGCAAGCTACTACTAATTTAGCAAGCTTTTATTTATTTATTTATTTATTATTATTATTTTTTTAGAAAATATAACTAGCTAGAAATTTAACTAGCTAAATTACTGAGCTTTCGGTGAGGGGAAGTAAGTATTCGGACACTTTAGTTCTTTATTTATCTCTAGTTGAGCCTGATTAGGAACTGGAGTGATGTAGCTGAGGTTGAGGAACTGTAGGAGTCAAAAATTCACACACCATGCTGACACTGCTGACATTTTTACTTCTGGATTTTTCCAGTCTCTCCAGTGTTTCTGGAAAAGACTTCCAGTTTAGACCACGCCCATTTCTGGTTTAAACCCGAATACAGATACAGATAGTTACTAAAACAGTGCACTAAAACTCTGTTTTAAAGCACTGAAACACTGATTCCCAAAGGAGGGGTCACGATTTACAACACTCACAACTAGAGTAGCTCAGAAAAAAAAAGGTCCATACACCTCCGCTAAACAAACTAGTGCTGTGTCTCAAATCTCAAATAATTATGGACCATTATTGAGCACTAACACTAACTGGCTTTCCTATTACAGTTAGTGTTTGAATTTTCAAACCCACTGAAAGGTTTTTTTGTGTACCAGCATTCTGAATTTTCTAGATTAGTAAATACTTCTGAATGTAAGGTCAGACGGTTTGATTTGAGATGCAGTTCATGACAACAATCACGATGACGGCGGAAAGTTTTAAGCGATACCGAGCTCGTCAGGTGAAAATGCTAAACATTTTACAGTTCGACTCGGAAACCTGAAGGATGGGGAAGATTTGACTCTGACATGACGTCTAGTGAACGTAGTTTTTTAATTTTACGGATGAGCATAAGATATGCAGCGAGTGTGTGACTGTTATGGGGCTAGGCGATAAGATGTTCAGAAGTGTCGATGAACTCAAAAGCACCGCACAACTCCAAACTGGCCTTCCTTCTGGCCGAACTTAAAGGCACCAAATGAGACAAAAAACAATCTCTAACTTAAGATGGCTGAATCTTTATCTGGGAGTGAGGATTCTCAGACTATCCTCCTCTTTAGTTTTGTGCCTACTTCCTCTTTAATTCTGAGCTCCCTTTTCTTTCTTTCCCTCAATAATTTCTCTCCCTTTCCTTTTTTTTCTAAACCTAAATATTTTATTTTATTTCTTTTCTTTTCTTCCATATCAAAATCACCGATCAGAGTGGCGTGGCGCTGCTCTGTTACCCGGCACAGATCTGTGTGCGCACGTGGAGTGAGGCCATCAGAGGGCTTATAAAGAGGCGCGGCCAGGTGCTGCACGTTTACGCTGATTACCTTCCTGAGCTCGCCGCGCGATAAAAGCCCATGCAGGTGGCCGCGGATCTGCCTGAGAAGGCACCTGCCGCGTTACAGCCACGTGCGTTACCGCAGCTTTGTCAAAATCACGTGTCAAGTATAAACCAGGGTCCTCTGCTTTTTTACGTCAGGCCGTATACGTTTCATATAACAATACAACACCTTATACATTCATATAACAACACCGTATAGGTTTCATATAACAGCACCTTTATATGTTTCGTAAAACAACGCAACACCGTATATGTGTCGTACAACAACACCACACCTTATACTTTCATATAACAACACAACACCTTATACTTTCATATAACAACACAACACCTTATACTTTCATATAACAACACCGTATAGGTTTCATATAACAACACTTTATACTTTCATATAACAACACAACACCATATAGGTTTCGTATAACAACATCTTATATGTTTCATATAACAACGCAACACCATATAACATGTACAACGTACAACACTGTCCACTGAACTGCTGGGTCAGTGCAAGGAATATTCCTTTGGTTTTTAGACACTTACGTTACACATGTTTGTTTCTGACATAATAAAATGTTCAAATATTACAGTAGTTCTAAATCTGGAATGTGTGTCTACAAACATAGAGGAAATTAACGCTTTTTAGCAAAACTTGATTTACGAAACATCCTCTACATGATTGTCATCTCTTTGTAAACACACACGAAGTCGTCTCTCCCACTCATGATGAACTCGTGTACCACATCTGGTGTTACGCATGTAATTGCAGGTCCATCGCAACCTTGCGACAGCTTCCCGATCCAGTCATGAGGACGATTTCAACACGTTCTTCTTTCGTCAAAGGCGTTCTTAAAGGCTATCTGAAGAAATGCATATAATATAAACTATGTATGAGAAATTTTGGAAGATGTTTTGATAAAAAGTGTTAATTTCCCCTATGTATGAAATTACTGTGTGTGTGTGTGTGTGTGTGTGTGTGTGTGTGCAGGTGCAAAAAAAAATCCCCAAACACATCAAGTTTGAATGCAGGTTTTATTTCTGTGTACAACGTTTTTGTTGCCGAGTCAGCAACAGTCAGTAAGCAAAGTAGCAATGGAGTAGAAAAAGTTTTTAAGGTGCAAAAAAACAAAGTCGCTCTTTTTTTTAAAGTTGTGTTTTTAAACCCTAAACCCACCCACCCCTGAATCTCGAACCTTGACCTCTGACCCTTCCCACTGAAACAATACTTATTACGGTTCACATTTATGACATCGCTGGTCTCTTAATGCGTGCGAGGGAGAGACAGAGAGAGAGAGAGAGAGAGAGAGAGAGAGACGCTGGACGCGTATCGAGGGAGAGCAAAGACATTTCCGAAAGACAGAACACGTTTACTCGTCTGTAAGGCTGACAGAAGCTTTACTCGAATATTACTCAAGAGTATGAAGTCTTTCCCCCTCACACAAGCGGACTGCAGACTCACGGGACTGACATCAGTGGAAATATGAAATAAAATTAAAAAAGAGTATATTTACATATGCTTTGACAGATTACAATGTGTGTTTGTTAAATAAAAAATGCAAAAGCGCAAGAAACCAGCTGTGTATGGAAAATAATAATAAATGTGCCTCGAATGTGAGTACGCTGGCAGTAGTCTCTAAAAGTCGCTTATTTCTTATTTCTATATGAAGCACCAAGTGTCGCTCTGTTAATCTCACCGGATTTAAGACTCACGAGCAAAAGCGAGGACTCTAAAGCACCAGTGAACCAAAAAACTACTACAGTTCTGACACCATCATACGGCAACATACTGTACGTCATGCTTTAAGAGCATACAGCAATACGGACAGGATAGAGGACAGCCATCTTGACGCTACTCTCCATGGCGAC
>JAKKZJ010000012.1:22213145-22224634 GCA_033441845.1 Pangasius mekongensis | reverse complement strand
ATTTCATACATAATGTTACATTTCATTTCATAACATTATTGTTAAACTGAAATAAATTGTAAAGTATCTAACTTTTTTTTACAGATTCCTTTTCTTTCTTGTTACATAGTGCAATTTTTAAATATTTCTAAAAATATTTTTTAAATAATTTATTATTCTACACATTAAAATAAAAGTGTCGGCATCATTTTTTAAAAACATTTTGATTTTTTTTTAAACAAAAAATAACAATGACAGACTTTGATGGGAAGCAGCAGATGGTACATGGTAGCATTTCACACTGAATATTTAAAATTGTGAAAAATTTACAGCTTATTTTTCCTTTCTTTATCGTTCCTTCTTAAATAGTTATTTTTAAATATTTAAAAAGAGTATTTATTTATTTATTTATTATTCTGCACATTAAATAAAAGTATCGGCATCATTTTTATAACATTTTGATTTTAAAAATTACAAATTTCGATCAAAAAGCAGCTGATTTTAATTTACATTTAAAATTCTTTCCTCGTTAAATTAAAAAAAAGGATCATCAAATTCAGCTTTTCAGCTTTTCTTTTTTTCCCTCTTTTGCAAGTGGTTTGTTAGTAAACATGATATCGTGCATCAGAGAAATGTCTTCAAGTATTGTGGTCTGATATGTTTGTCATATCGACTACTATTTACACACTGACATAGAAATCAATCAATCAATCAATCAATCAATCAATCACTTAATTAATTAATTGATTTAAAGATAAGGAGCCAGTTTAATGAACACGGATGTAGTCGGGTATAAAGATACTCATAGTTTTACTTGTTATTTTTTATATTTTATTTATTACACGTTTAATTAAATTGCAACTAAATCAATAAATTGCCGCTACTTTTAGACAATCAGTGGAATTGGATTGAAATCTTAAATCTTACTTTCTTACTTTTGGAGGATTTTTTTTAAATGCTAGAATTTTATTTCTGCAAAAGAGTAACATATTTCGGCTCAGGAAAGACCATGTGAAGGGTTTTTCCTGGTCTGACATTCCTCACTCTTGGAACTAAAGATGGCAGAAGGACATGGGGTCGCCTCTAATTTGCATACTCATGCATATTCGTGCGCATTTGCATTTTAATGAGTGATGGGGGCAAAAGTGTAGATGTGTTAGTCATTTCTTGGGCATAGTGTGTATGACGTGTGTTAAAACTTGTGTGTGTGTGTCTGTGAGAGACAGAGAAAGAAAGTGACAGAGAGAGAGAGAGAGAGAGAGAGAGAGAGAGAGAGAGAGAGAGAGAGAGAGAGAGCTGACCTTGGCCTTCCTGAGCACATGGCCCCGTACTGGAGGGTTTTTCTGCGGTACTTGGCGTCGCAGTAAGGAGGCGCTGTTGACCGGCAGTGAGCAGGTCTCGGTGTCGCTGGTGTCACAGCTGGAGATGGGCGAGTTATCCACCGTACGCCTGACCAGCACCGGAGACTGCACACACACCACAACACAACACAACACACACACACACAAACACACACACACATACAACATAAACCCACTTACAGCTGAAATCTTACAATCCAAAGTTTGTACTAATTATATACAGTATTATAATCTATTATCTCTACTTCATAGCCAGGACAGACCTGTGGACTGGAGCTGCTGCTCTTGGGTTCGATGGTCAGTCCGAGAGTGACTCCTCCACTCAGAGCCTTCTTCAGACTCTCCTTCACCTCCGTCAGCTCCAGCTCCAAGTTCACTCGCTCCTCCTCTTTCAGCTTACACTCGTCCTCCACTTTCTTCAGCCGCTCCGTCAGCGAGGCCTGAGAGCGCTTACCTACATGCACGTACGCACACACACACACACACACACACACAAAGAAAACCAGATTCCTGATAATGCTCATACTTTCTAAACATCATCACAGTAACAGGACTCCCAGCTCCCTGATTACTCCTACAACCGATTTTATTTTCTCGTGCTGCTTTCCTGATATCCAGCCACTAGATTCTGACACTGTTCATATCTCCCGCAAATGCAAAAATTAAACTTTAGTACCTCTAGGTGGCGCTTGTGTACCAGCATGAGTTCAAAATCATCAAGTTTGTTTTTCAACCTTTTTTTTGTTTTTGCAGAATTTTCATAATAAATTATATTTTGTAAAATGAGCCCCAAAAATGCTGAAAATTTAGTCATAGAGAAGGAAGGAAATAAACTAATAATAATAATAATAATAATAATAATAATAATAATAATAATAAAAATGCCTACTACTACTACTACTACTACAATTATTATTATTATTATTATTATTATTATGAAATAGTTTTGAGTGTTTTAGTAAGGTTTGAGGAAGTTGGATTTGGTATTATTATTCGATTATACTGGTATTTGGTATTATAAAGTGGATTTGCATTATAATTAAATAAATAAATAAATAATGGAAAATTAACTCTCACTTTCCAGATCCTTGCTGTACAGACGGCCTTCTGAAACTGAATTTATCATAATTTCTATAACTATTTATGAAATCTTGTCAGGAGGTGGGATATGGAGTCGGAAACAAAATACACAACACGTTAAAAGGTCAAGGCCCGGTCCAGGTTACTTAAATTACTCTTAAACTATTTGTTTAGACACTACTGGTTATTTTCAGGATAAGCCAAATCATTTTCTCCTTTTCGATTTTCTTTTTATTTGAGATTATTTTTCATGTATATATAGCGGAGTGCAAAAGTTTTCATCCCCTTGGCACAGAATGAAGCAGACAAATTTATACGGACGTTCCTTCATTATCGAAGGGAACAAAAATGGTCCAGTAGCGTGTGTTAAAGTTGATATATCAGTTTCATTTTGCATTTTATTTCTGAATGTAAAAAAAAAAAAGCTCTCTGATAACTTGTACGCCCACCGTTTTTAACTGCCTTTATAACCATGTCTGACTTTTACTCGTCTATTTCCTCTGAGCTAATTTTGGATCAACTCATTAGTAATATTGGACATTCTGAAGCCCATCTTCCTGATACATCATTAATACTTCAGCTGGATATCTTCTCTGACTGCATCTACCTTGTATTTTTTAACATTCTGCAATTCTAATTTGTAGATAAATTATACATCGAGGTGCATTTTCCTTTCGTCCCCATACAGAAATCATGGTGGGGGGCACAAACTTTTGTCATCATCTCTAGCATATAGTATGCTCTCACTGGAGGCATTGATTTGGATTTTACAGATTCTCCTGACAGATTGTAAGCATTTATCTTTTATTTTGAGAGGATAATCCTATCTATCTATCTATCTATCTATCTATTTATTTATCTGCTTAGTGATTGTCATTTCCTGTCTCATGTTTGAAACCAGCTGTGATGTCGGTTGCTGTCCTCACCGGTGCTGTTCTCGATGGCCGTGCGTAGGTCTCTCCTGTCTTTCTTCAGCTGTGTGAGACGGTTACGAATCTCCTGCTTTCTTTTCATCAGCTCTTCTTCTTTCGCCTGGAGCCTCTTAGCATCCGCTTCCACTCTGTTCTTCCCGTATTTATACTGATCCACACCTGCGGGGGGGGGGAATCATAATACCACTTAGAAAGACTTCCAGCTTTTTTCCCAGAGAAGCTGAGTTTCACTGGAGTTACCTGCTTTTATGGAATCTTAAATGTACAAATTTGACTTTTTGTGCTTTAATGTGAAAATGTAGTTTTGTAGTTGAAGTACAGAGAATTTAAATTTTATTCCACGGCTTGAGTTTGCGTCAAAGGATTCATCTAAGAAAATATGATATAAAAATATGAATGCGATTTTTTCGGTGTTACAATCCATTTCAAATTCAGTTCATCAGACTAAAATATGAAAAACACTACCAACCAGGGACAGTAAAAGCTATCACGTGCTACCTTTGAGAAACGTGAAGCCAGCCGGTCACAGGACGGAATAACACACTCAGAGGAAAGAGCTATCTGCCCTCTTCCACATCCATGAGCTCACAGACGCCTATAATTGGCTAGTTGTTGGTGTGATTGACAGGGGGGAGAGAGTAAGCTCCTCCCACCCAGACAGCACAGGCAGTTTTGCGCTCTCGGGCTCCCGGCTGTGACATCACTGAGACACGAACTCGCAATCTCCAGACAACAAGGTGAATGCTTTTCGTTTGACTTTTTTTTTTTTTTTTTGCAAAAACAGTGCTGTCTATAATCTTTTTTTTTGTGCTGGGATAAAAAAAAAATGCAAATCATATCACACACACACTGTAAACATAACACTCCAGTCGTAGCTTGCTGTCTAGATGAGATTTATTGTTTTTAGTAACAGGAGATTGTTTGTCTTCACTGTAGCTTTAGAGGAAGAAAATCAAGAGAATTTGACCTGCGTGTGTGACATGATTGTATGTAGCTACAGTTGAAGTGAGACGTGACATTACGTACGAGTGAACGTCCCAAAAACACACACCTTGTTTCTGAAATATTTGTGATTCAACATTTCATAAATCTCCTTATAGTCTCACTGTATTTTCACGGTCACTTTGTCCTCCATGTTTGTTTGTTTGGTGAGATTCATCGTTTTCAGTAACGCAGATGAAGTAACGATTGGTGTAACTTTGGTGCTGAGGAGGTTTTTTTGTCTTCGCCGTTGCTTTTAAGGAAGAAAATCTGAGCTGCTGGTGAGACTTGACTGCCTTCAGCCTCAGTTTAAGTTGTTCACGTTGTTACTGAAATATTTGTGATTCAACATGTTGTAATGCAGTAACAAGACTGGTTTTTTTTCACCAGCACTTTGTCCTCCATGTTTGTTCATCTCGCTTGTCTCGCAGCTTGAGACCTGATTGCGCAAGAAAAAAAATAAACGCTTGACGTCACTCTGCGCTTTTCTGAACTTTGGAAGCTCTGTGACCAAACTTTTTTTTTAAAAAAGCGTCCCCTTCCTATAGGATATAAATTACTAAAAAATATCTCAGAAGTTTAAAGGGTTCACTGGAGTGATATGTTTTACAGAAAGTCAGACTGAGTATTTTTACGAGAGGAACCATCTTCATAAATGTGGCCGCTGAGTGAACCATTAGCAGTTGCGAGTGTTCGTGTGGATGCGGATGTGGAGCGGTATGACTCAGTGCCTGTCTCTGGTGGTGAATTTGGGGTGACTGAGTTTACTAAGCAGTGTTACGCCTGACAAAATTTAACCCACAACTGCAATTATCATTTTTCCACACAGGCTTTCCTAGAAAGAAACCGTTGGTTGAATAAGTGGGGTCATGCACCCAGACATGAAGTCTGCTCAGGCTAAGTGTAAGCAATATATCCATTACATTAACAAAACCATGGGCCTTTTTTTCAGGAATATTGTCCTCTTACTTGAATTGTTGCGTTTCACGGGCACGGACCCGTTGGTTCCGTTGGTCTTTTTGGGTTGGTTCTTGTCCAGCTTCTGTTTGGCAGCTAAACCGTTGACAGTCGTGGCTTTCTTTCCCTTCATCTGATTGACAGGTTGAACACACACACTGTAAGTGATCATTCAAAAAAACTTTTTTTTTCCCCTCAGAACAAGCGGGAGAAATTCTAAGTTTAAGTTATAAGAGATCTAAAATACAGTGCAAAAGTTCGCATCCCCAGTCAAAACATTACCGTCGGTAGATACATATCCACATTTATAAATAAATTATATTTCCTAATAATTGATTCATTCATTTCTTTCATTCATGTTCACTGTGTGTATGCATTCAGGGTGTATTCCTGCCTCACTCCCAGTGTTCCTGGGACAGACTCCGGATCCAGTGCAACCCTGACCAGGATATAGTGCTTACTGTAGATGAATGAATGAATGAATCTTTAGTATATCCTAGGAACACAGGACTTGAGGCAGGAATACACCCTGATCACCACAAATCTTTTAATTTCATCAAAATCCTAATCCAATTATTAAAGGAATTTGACAAATCTATTTATAATCTCTAATTTCTGCCCATTCCCACCCACTAACCAGTGCTAGCTTTTGCGTGCTCTGCATGTTTTCAAACTGCTGCTCATGTTGCATCACAGGGCAGCGTAACACACTCGGAGGAAAGCACTATCTGCCCTCTTCCGCATACCTGCCCATAATGATTGACAAGGGTGAGAGAGTATGCCCCTCCCACCCAGAGAAGGCTCTCTTTGACTTCTGGTTACAGATGGCTGTGGAATTGTTCAAATTCAAACCACAGGGTGAGCGCTTTTCTGTTGTTCGCTGACAAACCTATTTAACGCTGAAATCCCATGTTGGTAGCTCATTAGATAACTTCTGCCCGCCCTGCTCTAACATTCACACACCGGCATTGTTCTCATAAGCATTTAGTAAATACATCAAACTTCTCAGATGTGTATTTAAGAAGAGAATTTATTCCTATGTATTCCTACATCTCCTGAGCACACAGTGATAGAAACAGAGAAAAGTTAGAAAGTGTTATAAAGCAGAGAGTCTGTGTTAGTCACCTGAGAGGTGGCGTTAGCAGCGGAGGAAGAGGAAGCTGAGGAAGAAGAGACGGGCGTTTTGTAATGGCCAGAGGAAGATGGTGGCCAGCTCAGTTTGCACGAGGAGCGAGTCTCCAGTTTGGGGGAAGGCATGTTCTCATAGAGCTCAGTGTTCTCATAGTGAGTCTCGAGAGAACCGAGCTGTGGGTCCTTCTGAGAGGCAAGCAAGAAAATGAGGGGAGAGAGGAGAGGGAGAGAGGAGACCGAAAGAAGACAGGGAAAGAAAAGTGAGGGGAGGGAGAGAGAATGAGAGAGGAGAGCGAAAGAGAAGGGGGAAAGAAGAGAGAGAAAGAAGAGAGAGGAGAGAAAAAGAGAAGAGAGAGAGGAGAGAGTGAAAGAAAAGAGAAGAAAGGGTGAGAGGAAAGACAGAGGAGAGAGAAAGAGGACAGGGTAAAGAGAGAGGGAGAGGGAGAGCGAGAGAGAGAGAGAGAGAGAGAGAAGGGAGTGGGGAGGAGAGAGAGGTGAGAGTTTAAGAAAAGAGAAGAAAGGGTGAGAGGAAAGACAGAGGAGAGAGAAAGAGGACAGGGTAAAGAGAGAGGGAGAGAGAGAGAGAGAGAGAGAGAGAGAGAGAGAGAGAGAGAAGGGAGTGGGGGAGGAGAGAGAGGTGAGAGATCAAGTTGAGAGGAAAGGAAGAGAAATGAAAGTCGGGGAGTGGAGAAAGGGGGACAGTGGTCAGAGAGAGAGGAGAGAGATAGAGGAGAGTGTGAGGAGAGAAAAAAAAAGGAGAGAGAAAGAAACAGAGGAAAAAGAGTAGAGATTGAGGAGAGGAAAGGAACAGAGGTGAAATTGTGAGAAGGGAGGGGAGAGAGGAGAGTGCAAGGAGGGAAAAAAGAAGAGAAAAAGAGAGGATAGTGGACAGAGAAAGAGAGGAGAAACCAAAGGAGAAAGAGAGAGTGATGAGAGACAGAGTGGAAAGAAAAAAGGAGAGAAAGAGGAGGGAGAGAAAGAGGAGGGTGAGAGGAGAGGGTAGCAATCAATCATGAGGTGTGTGTGTGTGTGTGTGTGTGTGTGTGTGTATGCGAAAGAGACGGGAGAGAGAAACGGACGTACGTGTGTGTGAAACCATACCGATCCGTTAATGCAGGGAACGTCATCATAGTGCAGAGCCACCCCTGAGGGCCGGGCGTAGCCGTTCAGCGGGTTATCCAGGTACGGGTTGGGAGAAATGGCCCGCTTACTGGTGAAGCTGAGAACAAACAGCACCAGAACGTTCAGACCGCACCGGCGTCAACACACACACACACACACACACACACTGCAGGATTTCACATGGAATGTATACATTACATATAATACGTCTGGCGGATTTTATATCTCGCCACTCGTTATAATGAAAACGCTAAGAGATCTAAAAACCCAGAGTGCAAAAGTTTGTACACTTGTACAAACTTTCTTGTTTTTGGGTGGAAAAAAGCAATATATACCTCTATTTTAAAAGTAAGTATACGCATACAGCTATACTACATATTATGCAGTATGTATCCTTATATAAACACTTTTATTTATATAATATAATAAATAAAATACAGAGATGTAGGACAGATTTCTGCTCCTCACCAGAAGGACTGCTTGGCCAGCTGAATGACGTTTGCAGTGGTCTCCACATCTATGTAGTCATAGTGTAGAGTGGCAGGGTCTGTCGTAGAGCCCGTCTCTGCCAGTAACACCCCCAGCCACCGACCCATACTCTCAGAGGACGAGGCCTGACACACACACACACACACACACACACACACACACACACACACACACGTTAATACCAGCCCTTACAACTCATCAACAGAGTGAATTACAGTTAATAACAGATCTCTCACCTCAAGCACAGCCACTTCCTGTCCATTCCTCAGCAGCCTAAAAGCAAACGGGTGTTTGGAGTCGAGCCCGGGGATGACCTCACATCCGCGCAGGGGCAGCGAGGCCATGTGCGTCTTCAGATCCTCCCGGTCCTTATGCAGCAACAGCTGGTTATCCTTCAGCCGACACCACCTCTCTCTCCAGCGGTTGTTGGACAGCACATTCAGATAGCCTGGCGGTGACGGAGGAGACAAAAATAAATGCATGCCAAGGGATCAGGACTTTTTTTTTTTTAAGTTAAAAGCTAGCTATTCTTTCAGAAATGTCAATTAGGATTTAAAATCATTCAAATAATTCATTATCAGCTGAAAATTGTTATTGTTCCACACACAGAGTGACCATTAGCAGCATTTCCAGTATCCTTTAGCGAAGCTGAAAAATGTGTCACTTTCTTGTTTTAGATTTATTATTTATTTCTCCAAAGTAACGTCCCTTTATAACTGATATTAATTCAATTTTACATTTCTTTAGCGACTCGGGATCCACGTAAAAAAATCCATCATCTTCAACTCGTCCTTAGGCAGCATTTTATTTTTTTTCCAACACACAGCCAGGATGAATCCCAAATTATTTTTTTGCAATTTTCCTTCCTAAATTTAGGAGGGGAAACACAACTTTTCGAGCTTCTACACGTTCTGTCTCAAAGGGCGACGTAACACACTCAGAGGAAAGAGAGCGCTATTCACGCTCTTCCGCATGCATGAGCTCACAGATGCTCATGATTGGCTAATGTCAGTGTGACTGACATGAGATAGATGTTGTAAACCCTACATAGTGCTCTACATGTACTCTCATCATCATCATCATCATCATCATCATCACAGCTGACTTCTCTCTAACCTCGTCCTCTGGTCTTACCGCTGGTAGGGACGTCCTCCTCCGCCGATGACGTCTGTTCATCCGTGGACGGCTTCTTTTTCCCCAGGCTGATGATCTTAGTGATTTTCTTCCCTGCCACCTTCCCCACTGTGCCTTTCTGTTCAGTCTTCGAGTTCTTCTTCCCTTTAGCTGGAGTAGAAACATACAGATTATGTGAGTGCTCCTGAAATGCACTTCTTATGCACTAGCCCATATTACAAGATTTGTAAATCCTTTAATGATGCTGAAACCGTGACACATGCTAGAATACATTATGAAACATGTACAATGTGATAAGAATACATGAACTTAAAGTGATTTCCAGGTCAATTCCATTTTATCTAGCACTTTTAACAAGAATAGTCACAAAGCAGCTTCACAGAAACATCGATATTGATTTAGATCCCTAATGAACAAGTGATAAGGAAAAACCCCAAAACAAATATGAGGAAGAAAGCTTGAGAGTTTAAACAAAAAAGTTTCAAATACACTTTACATACTTTCTGTGTATTATGATGCACGTACTATATGAGGAATAAAACACTCCTTGTCATGCTGTTATAGGAAAATAATCAACAACAGGGTGCTATGATGAAGCAGAGATCCAGTTACCTCTGCAAAGTTGATTATTTTCCTATAATATCACATCCCAAAGTGTTTTTATCGGTTTATAGTTACATTTAACGTTTTGGAGCATCTGTCAAACAAGTTAGTTCCTGTTCTCACTTATTTTATAGCAGCTATAAACAGCTGTTCCCTCACCAGCCTCTCTTTTTTCTCCCTTGAAGCTAATAAGTTTTTTTCTTTTTAAATGCAGCTTGTCATGTTACAGAGAAACCAGAAACCCGTCTGTCCCGTAGATATCGGAAAACTTACTGACTGTTACAAAACACCGAGGCTGGAGACTCCTTCTATAAATGTTTATAAATGTCTCCTTACAGAAAACTTCATCATATCAACAATCACACACATTTTTTTTGTTAATATTAGACTACGTGAATCATCCGCCGTACAAATCCCTGTGAATGAGCTGTTACTATACGCTATATTACTATATACTATACTGTTACTATAGAAACGATAACGTACGAGAACGAGCGCATTAATATAAACCTGTGATTTGCAGCTGCACTACTGTCAGAGCTGCTGTTATAGAAAATAAATCAATATCTTCTGACCAATCGGAATCTAGGCTTCAACTGCACTATGGTGTAAATACACTGACTTTCCACTTTAAAGATCATGTGTCCATACACTTTAAAGAAAAAGTGAGAGAAAATTAAAAAAAAAGATAGCTGGAGAGAATGCACACATATAGAAATAGAGGACAGGAACGAGGCTGGGACACTGAAACCATCGAGACGTTTGACTGAAGAAGATTACATCTGTGCTGGAGACTTCTTTAATTAAAGCTAAGCTCATGTGTGCGCTGATCCCGCTACAGCAGATCCAGGCCCGAGGGCAGAAACCAGAGACGCAGATGCAAAAGCAATTCAGCCTCTTTTATAGGACTTCTATTGCATTTCTCTCTGTTTGAACACGAGGAAAAAAATTCAGCGATCAGTCTAATTTGATTCCACGTAGTCCGAGCAGTTGCACGAGCTGGAAAGTATGCGGTTAATTGAATGAATCCATGCGGCGAGCCGTTTCTTTATCCCTCCTCGTTGTCCTTCTTCTTTCCCTCATCAAAGCGAGGGCGGTGGCAGGGCACCGGCGTGACGTAGGCACATCTGGAGCGGTCATTACACTCGCAGACGTGAGATTAGATAAGGCTGGACGATGAGGTTAACGTTTCTCTGGTTAGATAATGTACAAATGACTACCAGGTTGTAGGTAAGTGTTACAATGAACTCCAGGGTCCTATAGGGTGCTGGTTAGTGTTATAGTCAGAAGCTAAAAAAGATTTTCAAACTGTAACCATATCTGGGAAAGAGGTATCTATCCCCTTCACTCATAGCTGTTCATCTGTATTCACTTTAAAAAATAATACCACATTAATATCAGTTTGTGGCTACGAGACAAGAAAATCAATCACACACTTCATGCTAGCTGCACAGATCTAACTGCACTGGAATTCATCCCCATTAGACGATTCTTCCCCAAAGTCCACAGGCTGAAAATCCACAGCCCTGAAGCAGACGGAGGTTGAATCCCAGCCTGGGCGAAGCCTGGATAAAAAGAATCCAATTATCTTATTTCACGAGCATCCGCCGATCTTGTCTTTGACATCGCTCATATGGAGGAAGCGTCAACGTCAAATGGACATGGAGTTCATCAAAATCACCTCGTACATATTTCGCTCAGGAGATAAGCTGTAAAGCGG
>JAKKZJ010000012.1:22198467-22210830 GCA_033441845.1 Pangasius mekongensis | reverse complement strand
TATGTTGCAATGTTTTGTAGTATATTGTAAAATTTAATATTTTTTTCCAATGTTTTGTAGTATATTGTAAAATTTCATAGTATTTTGCAATGTTTTGTAGTATATTGTGAAGTTGTACTTTTTTTTAGCATGTTGTAAGATCCTGTAGTATGTTGTAAAGTTGTATCATTTTGTAGTATGTTGTACAATTTTGTAATATGTTGTAAAGAATTGTAGTATGTTGTAGTTTTGTAGTACGTTGTAAAGTTATTACGTTTTGTAGCATGTTGTAAAGTTTTGTAGTATTGTAAGGTTTTATAATATGTTGCAATGTTTTGTAGTATATTGTAAGGTTTTATAGTATGTTGTAAGGTTTTATAGTATGTTGTAAAGTTGTAACATTTTGTAGCATGTTGTAAGGTTTTATATGTTGTACAGTTTTGTAGTATGTAATCCTTTTCACGAGTACACACCACCATGTAATGCCACAACACACAGTAGAAAAAGAAAAACTGTGTCAGACTGTGACAAACACAAAGTATAGTAATAGTGTTGCATGTTTTACATGACTCTGTATCCTAGACACACAAATTTATTGATGTAGAGTGATTTACCTGGATCTTTTCCATCTGAGACACCATTTTCATGACTGGGCTCTCCATCAGAACTCGGTCTGTCACAGGACAACTTCTGCAAGAGTCAAAAATTCATAAATGTAAAACATCAGATACAGATACACAAACAGCCAGCCAGTGGCTTTCTATTGTGTAAAAAAAAAGTGTGAGTATACAGATGGATGACAAAGAACAAATGTTAGAGTAACACTTTCTATGAAGGCTGTATGTATAACCTATGACCTATGGATATATTCTTACATTCACACATTGTTATAATGCTTTATGAAATAGTTTATAGCAAAGTTTATAATGCATTTATGAATTGTTACCAGAATGCATTGTAATTGTTTTTTACAACAATCCTTAATACCAAAGTGAGTGTAATCTGCTAATCTGCTGAGTGTAGATTTGCAGTATGCTGTAAATTTGTATTTTTTTGTGGTATGATGTAAAGTTGCAAACATACTACAAAAACTTACAACTTCACCACAAAATACAAAACTTTACAACATACTACAAAACCTGACACCTTCACAACATGCTACAAAACATGAGAACTTTACAACATTCTAAAAAAATCTCGTGACATACCACAACACTTTACAACCTTACAACAAACTACAAAACCTGAGAATTTTACAACATACTGTACAACTTTATAGCATACTGCAAAAACAGAGACTTTTAGAGAATATTACAAAACATTACAGCTTAACAACATACTACAAATCTTTACAACGGACTACAAATTTTTACAACTTTACAACATACTGCAAAACCTGACAACTTTACAACGTACTACCAAACTTTACAACAAACTACAAAACCTGAGAATTTTACAACATACTACAGAACTTTATAGCATACTGCAAAAACCTGACAACTTTACAATGTACTACCAAACTTTACAACAAACCCTGAGGATTTTATAGCATACTACAAAACTTTACAGCATACTACAAAACCTGATTCCTTTTACGACACACTACAAATTGTTACAACTTTACAATGCACTACAAAGTTTTACAACAAACTTTACAACATATTACAAAACATTAAACTTTACAACATACTTAAAAAATGATGTAAATCATATGTTACAGTCTTCATGCTGACCACATCTCATTCCAAACGTTCATCACTCCAGTAAAGTTTCAGAGGTGTGTTTAATCGATGTAAAGGCTCGACGCCTTACGTACACACTTTTCCTTTAATTTGTCAAACATCTGTATTTATTACATGTTATTTTTTTTTTTTTTTTTTTTTTTACAGAGAAAAGACTTAAGAGCATCTGTTTGGAATTAAGTGTGGATAATTATGGCTTTGACACACTGTGCCAGTTTAAGAGTTGTGTGTAATTAAATGTATTAAAAGAGCTCTAGATCTCTATCTCTCTCTCACACACACACACACACACACACACACACACACACTTGTGCACAAACAAACCAAAATACAATAAAATCTAATGATCATCTTGAGTTTGTTTAGAGAACAGTAATAAGGAAAGCAGAACTGCAATGTATTTATTTAAAAGTAAACAAGTATATTTTTAAAGATTATTTGAGATGATTTTGGAATAGTTAAATGGTTTTTAAGGAAACCATTACAAATGTATAATATGTATAATATACATAATAAAATATATATAATATGTATAATGGATGGAGCCACAATCACACATCAGACATATGATCAATGCTGCCTTCATGTGCTATGGGAACTGAAGTGGTAATTACGAGTATGTCGTGTTCAAATGCTTCATGAAACATGGACGACGCCAGGTTCATTCATACATATTACTTTTTTCTTTTGCTTTTATTTTGACACCATAACACACATTACTCAGCTAGCTAGCCTGCTGAATGGAACGTCAGTCAAATACAAGCTTTTCACGGTGTAAAAATGTACAACTTTACAACTTGTATCGAATGGCTGCTGATACAAATCAATGGATATGACCAAAACGGCAAGCGCTAACAATTAGCCTGTCATCCAGTACAGAAACTGTTCTCTCCTCCGCCATGTTAAAAGTTTAGGACTCCTCCAATCTCAGAAACTCGGGTATCGAAACTATCTCAGAGTGTCCCAGTCATAATTATGACTTGAGGGATCATTCATGTGTAACTTCCAAGTGGGAAACTCGTATTTACGATAATTCCTATAGCACGTGAAGGCAGCATAGTACGAATGCCTAAACATGTGAATTATCCATTCTGTTTTCCGACTTTACCTTTTCCAGCTCGGCTTTGTTAACGGAAGATCCGGACACGGCTCCGTCAGAGTCCACTGCTCCGGTCCCGTTAGCACACACCTCTCTCATCACCTTATACAGAAAACAAAACACACACTCAGGGCTCTGTATCACATGTCACTCGGGATCGTACTGAGGAGCGATGGGCATTCAGAGTTGTTCCCTACTCACTGTACGTGCTGTATATGCTCACTACATAGGGTGTGCAGAATGATTTGTAGGTAATTTAAACAAAGTTAAATGTTCAATTTTAACATTCTGTTCCCAGTATCGTCACAAAGACTCAAAGTATTGGCACCCCTGGGTATATTCGGGCTGGTTGCTACCATTACAAGAAATTCTATGTGCTCAATAGGAGCTCAATGAAGCAGACAAAACCACTGTAATGAAAAACAAACAAACAAAAAAAAAACAGACCACCAAAACAACATCTTTAATAATGAATTTTTGACAGTTTTGTTTAATGATGAATATTGAGGTTTTTAATAATAAATATTAAGGGGTATTTTTAAACAATGGATTTTGAGAGTTTTTTTTTATTGAGTTTATATTAATGGAGTTTTAGGGATTTTTAAAGATGAATTTCAACGTGTTTTAATAATGAACTTTGAGGGGTTTTAATAAAGAATTTAGGGTTTTAGAATAATAAATAATAAAGGTTTTATTGATAATTAATTTTGCAAGGTTTTTTAAATAATGAATTTGTAAGAGATTTTCCTTTAAATAATGGATTTTGAGGGATTTTTAGATAATGAAGTTTGAGGGGTTTTAATAATGAATGTAGAGTTTGAGAGATTTTAATAATTATTATTGTGGGGTTTTTATAATGTATTTTGAGGGTTTTTTTTTTTTTTAAATAATGAATTTTTGTGTAATACCTTTCATTACCTGTCATTATTTTTCTGAGGAGAAGAAGGTAAAAACACAGTAGTAAGAAATCTCCAGTTACAGGCTTATTCACAGTTAGCCAGAAAGCTTCACCATTCCACCATGCAACACACAGCGGTGGCATGTCATGCAGTCAGAGCTGCTCCATGCATCAGTGCTCTCCCTGCAGTCTGCATGAATGACACATCTGAATATAAATCCACACACAGGCATAATATTACTTCATACGAACAAAGCCAGAAGCAAGACAGACGCCGCCTCAAATCAGAAAGTCAGGAAGGTCTCCTCAACCCAGAGTTCAGCAAGTGACATCAAATCAAAATGGCTGCTCACAGCATGAACAGTCAACACGTCTTTATCTTTAAATGAGTATTTACTTTACATCACTCAACATACACATATTCACTTTAAATCTGTAACACTGTACAGTCTGCAGGTAAATATACCTACATCACTCATTACAGCTAGCTGGCCAGATTGTTACTAACAAAATAGAGATGGACATGGAGGCGTCTGTAGTTTTTCTCCTCACTTTATTACTTGAATGCACAGATGTTGATATTCTGAGTTCCAGCTTCCAGGTTAAGTCAAACGCAGCATGGATCCTGGCGTGATATTAATCGACAACATTTATTTTACCGCATCGTAGGTACTGTGATAAAATGAAAATAGCTCCGCCTACAAGACAAATTCAACTCAACCACGCACCTGTGGACAGGGATAGCGGACTGCTCTGTAACCAGTGAACTGCTCTGTAACCAATCAGCTGCTGTTTCACTATTTGTTGCCCTCTACTGGACAAACTGTATCAATGAATAAAATCAATTAGCAAATTGTGTATATGAGTTCAAGGGTCAAGGTTCTTTATTTGTCACATACATTACATGTGATGTATTAATGCAGTGAAATGTTTCTCCTTAGTGCCTCGTCCCACAGTGCAACAGTGATATAACACGATTACACCTTACATAATGTTGTTAATGTTAATAAAATGTTAATAAAATTGAACAGAATCTAGTAGACAAACTATAGACGTTATATGTAAAAATATGTTTAGATTTTTGTATATATATGAAATTTGGTTCAGTTCTTCTTCTTCTTCTTACTATTATTATTTACTACTTTTTATCCTGATAGTGAAACGTGTAATAAAATAAACGAAAGATTTAAATTGTCCACTATTTTAGTGTAGCTCCTTTGATTAGTAACTAACAAGCGCTAACAATTAGTTTCCTTTAGAAAAGTGAACAAAACCTGTCATTCAGTACAGAAACTGTTCTCTCCTCCGCCATACTGAAAGTTTAGGACTCTTCCAATCTCGGAAACTCGGGTATCAAAATTTTCTGAGTTTCCCAGTGATAATTATTACTTGAGGGGTCATTTACGTGCAACTGCCTGATGGGAAACTCGTATTTACGATAATTCCTATAGCACGTGAAGGCAGCATAGTACGACTGCCTAAACATGTGAATTATCCATTCTGTTTTCCGACTTTACCTTTTCCGGCTCGGCTTTGTTAACGGAAGATCCGGACACGGCAAATTGAGGTTTCATATAAAGCACGGGCGTCAAACTCAAATTCTAAAATACTAACAGAAACTACTAAAGTGTATGTACTATTAGGTAATCGCATTTTATTGGATACTAGGGTTAGCCAATTGGGATGCTGCATTTTGTGTTTGAAAGCTACTATCCAGATATCTACACTATAAATTTATTTATAGTTTATAAGCAAATAACTTTAAAATAACATGTTAATAAATAGAGCTTTCGGCGGTAGATTGTGCCTTAAATGATTAAGTACAAATTAGTGTCATCACTTCACCGCTCTTACTAGTGTCGGACATCCCCCTGAAATGTGTCACAAGCCCCAGTTTAATTGTACAGATCAGGAAAACAATTGTGACTTTATTTTGTATATTTCCTCGTTCCACTGAAATTCATTTCTGCACGTGCCACTGCCAGCACAACACGCGACACGGCTTCTGAATCGTTTTCAGATGTGAGTGTGATTTACATCAAGCACAGCACACAGGCACTGATGTTAACCTGCGTTTCGGACCGCGGTCAAGCCAGTTGTGATAGAAACCAGAGTGCATGTATACAAACACCTGTTCACGATATTTTAAAAAGTGCAAAAATGGCTATGGCTCGTCGGTTTTAGTTAAGGAGAGTGAGACGTGTTCGTGTACACTGTGCGATTGCGGTCGCTACACTACGGATCTGCTGTGAACTCTGGATGGTGTGAAAATGTCGAGCAGTAGTGTAGACCTACAGTATCGGTTCGCTACTATTTTTTACAAGTTCACAAGGGACAAATGAAATGTAACTGAGAGCCACAGGCCTTGTGTTTGATAAATGATATAAAGGAACGATCAGCGACTTGAATGGATGTAAGCTGAAGCTCGCTCCACCGTTAACAGCCATGCCCCTAAAACTCATGCTTTCTGAAAATCAACATGATTGACAGGCGAGTAGAGAGGTCTCCTTGTCCTGATTGGTTGTAGTGCCACTCTGGGGAGATGAGAGCTTCCCCTCTTAGCAGATATGAACATCACTGATACCACCTTCCGCACTCAAATGTCTCTGAGATCCTGCTAAGAGATGTTCATCATCTTGGACTCAGAAATGAGCCGTTTCTATGGAAACGCACCCAATCTATACTGGTTGGTAAATAGGAATACGAAGCTAAATTAAAAACTTGACACAAATTAACATTCCTAAATAACAAGGAATATTTATTAAGACAGGAATAAATGTCTGCTTACAAGGTTTTATACCACGGCACTGTTCAGAAGCTGCTGATTAATTTTCTACAACAGCGGCTCTGACAATAATGCAGCTTATGTTAATGTACGTTATCGTTTCTATAGTAACAGCTCATTCGCTGGGATTTGTATTGCGAATACTCCACATAATCTGGTCTAATAAACAGATTTAAGAAATAACCCTGATTACAAAAGGCCCACAGACTTTTTTTTTTGTTTTGTTTGGAAACTTGTTTTTTTGGAAACACAAATAAATCAGCATTTAACAACGGCAATGATTAATGTCGCCATATTCATTAGCGCACACGCACACACACACACACACACACACGGTAAACAGACAGGCAAACCAAAGCAAGGTGCAGGAGCAGACATTCACGCAGCGCTGACTCGGCAGGTCCATATAACTGAAGCGGCAGTTCATCACAGAAACACACACACACACACACACACACACAAGGCAATGCCTTACCACATCAGCCAGAGGAGAGACAGGTGACAAGGAAGGCAAAAACAAAGATAGATATAAAGAGAGAAGAAGAAAGCCAGGATCTCCACGTGCCTGACCAAAGACCCGGATCAGAGGAGCTGTAGACAGAATAAAAAAAATCTGAACCAAGAAAAGAAAAGACAAAAAAACACACAGAACACAACTAACAAGAGAATTAGTCCTGGAACGAATTATCAATAAAGCAGGGTAACATTTTCCATAAACAGGACATTAGCTAATAATTACTGGATGCAGTTTTAATAAAGTACCGAAGCCCCCCGGTGTCGTTTAGAGAAGCGCTTACTTCACTTCTGCGTGATTTAACAACTAAAGACTGAGAACGTTTCCCTCCGGACAGCTAATGTTCCCTCTGATGGCTCTCATATGAAAGCGGTTATGTTCTAGGGCATTGCAAAAGAGATGGAGAGCGACAGTAAAAGAGGGGTGGAGAAGAAAATGTAAGCTCCATCAAAGCAATCCATCACTCACACACACACACACACACACACACACACACACACCCATGGGGAGTGTATTCACTCACACATTACAATACTAATGATGTGGAGAGAACATGCGTGTCTTCACTGATGGTGTGTATCACCGGCTGCGTAAAAATCAAACAGCGTGTAAATGAAACGTGAGAGCACGGCGAAAGACGGTAAGGGTGTGGGATGGATTTATGTGGGATTGTAAAAACACTGACGTTTATTGCTCCAGTATGCTTTCAATACACAGAGTATTTGGGTTTGCCCTTTCCCTAAATACAGACCGTGCCAAGGCAGGCTTTCACACCCACAGATCAATAAACACACCCTCATTAACACAGACTCTGCTTCATCAAGAAAAAAATGCGGAGTATACCGGAGATAACGTGTTTTGCAGATGTTCCGCAGTATTAAACTGACAAAAACTGTCACAGGTTGTTCTTTAATAAATAAAATATTGAACTTGTTGACAAATTGCTGGAGTATAAGATGAAGAAAACACTCTGGGGAGGTGCTGTGATAGGACAATAATCAGTGTGGTTCGTGCTAATGGTAACTCTGCTTGATCACACCACCACATCACTGATTATTTTTCTATAAAGTGTTTTATTCCTACAGCAATGTGACAACAGTGACAGCGATATTTTTAAAGATACTAAGCCCGTGTTTGATGACATCTGACCCGTCAGTGGTGCGTTCTCAACCCTTTTGGCTTATAAACAGATGATCCAACGCTCCCAGGCTACCCCGGAGCCCTGCGATGATCATTCTGGCCGCTGTAGAGCGTCCACTACTGAGTCGAGAAACGATGCCGCTGGGAAACTGAAGAAAACAGATGTGGAGGGAAAATCTCTCCTGCGCCATGTACACAGTAGACTTGTGGCTTTGTATACATCCTGTACTTACACTCTCACCTCACCTTACCTCAGCTTACCTTAACATGCGCTGCTCTGTCTATTTATTCTTCTGTGCATTCATTGTTCTCTATGTACAGGGTGTCCCAAAAGTCTCCGTACACAGGGAAAATTAACACTTTTTAGTAAAATGTCTTCCAAAATGTCTTCTTTTTTAAGCCTTTAAGAATATCTTTGACAAAAGAAGAGCGTACTGAAATCATTCTCATGGCAGGATCGGGAAGCTGTCGCAAGATTGCGATGGACTTTAACGAGAAACATGGGAAGCACGTCACACACGACACTGTTCCCAAACTTATTACCAAACTCAAAAAGACTGGAAGTGTTGCGGACCAACCGAGAAGTGAACGTCCACGAACATCCACTGATGCAGACCCAACCGACATGGCGCTGGCAGACACGGTCCCCTGTGCATGGAGACGTTTGGGAACACGCTGTATTGTTAGTTGTTTATCTGGAGCTTCGTAAGTAAGGAATAATACGTAGGTGACAAATGAATAAAATCAGTAAACAGATGCATTGGTCAGTTAAATCTTTAACACTGGGCATACAGTTTACTATTTTGAGAAGATAAATACATAAGGGTTAAATTCATCACTCATGTCACTCATGTTAGCTTGCTAGCTTGTTTGCTAGTTCATGAGGTTTTGGTGCTTGAGCAAAGGACAAGCTTTCATGGAGTTGGACATGTTTTTTTCCCGCTTTGCAGCTCAAAAGTGACATAATTTCAAGTTCTCAGTTTCAGTTTCCCTCTTCTGAGTAACTGTGTACTTTTTTTCTTGGTGTGTCGTTACCTTGAGCCACTCTTCAGCCTGCTCTTTGCTGTGCACAGCGAGCACCAGAGCGTCTGCCCCCTGGTGGACGATCTTCAGCTCGTGCTTCTTCTTCTTGCTGTCTTTGGGGATGTGAGTGACGCTGCAGCCGGAAAGGAGGAGCTCCATCTGAGGATTCTGGTCTTTAGATGACTTATAGCACTGAGACACATGGAGAGATAGAGAGAGAGAGAGAGAGAGAGAGAGAGAGAGACAGTTAGGGATGTTTTCTGATTTATTCATGATAGAGGATCATTAATTTTTTTTATATATATATCGGTGTTAATGCTCACGAGGAGTTTGTTGTCCTTGATGACGCAGAGCAGTTTGGTCCACTGTCCGAAGCGTTTCTTGCGCAGAAGGAAAGCGCAGATGCGTGCGTCCTTCACCAAGTCCATAGACGCCTCCTCCGAGGGCCACTGATGGCGCATCTTCTGTCCCTTCCCATCCTCCTCTTCCTCATCATACGACTCGTACGAGCTGCTCATGGCGTCTGAGTCATACTCTGAAATGAGAGAAGAGAAGCCAGATAGAAACGAGATCCTGCTGTAATAATAATAATAATAATAATAATAATAATAATAATACGCCGTTTGTTCACGTGCCATATGTGACTGCATACTCATGATCAAAACGTAATGTTTATACGCATGTGGGAAATCCAAAAGCACTTTTCTCTTTGAATTTTCTGTGATCTATAAACTCTTTTCGTTTTTTTTTTTTTTTCTCCAAACGTGTTTGTGTTAAGAGTTGTGTGTGTGTTCTCACGGGAGGTGATGTATTCTGGAGCTTTCCCAGGACCCAGAGGCACGGCTTCCTCGTAGTAGCCCTCAGGAAGAGAGGAACTGGGCAGAGGAGGTGGTCCGTTATCAGGAGGCTACAGACAGAGAGAGGGGGAGAGAGAGAGAGAGAGAGAGAGAGAGAGAGAGAGAGACAGAGACAGAGACAGAGAGACAGAGAGATTAGGAAAAAAGTACAAACAAAGTAAAATTGGGTAAAAGTTTAAAATAACTGTTGCTGCGTCTGACTTAAATTATACCCAAAATTATACCATGTCTTCTGTTCCACCTGTCAACAGAGTTTTTCTTAAACCAACAACAACATTGTTGTGCAAAAATATTTAATAGAAATTTTTGTATCAGATTCAGGGATACATATTAACGCACGCACATATGATGCTGTCTTACTCGAGCATCCAGATTATTCCTGTTTTGCTGATACTCATGTCACTATACCTGTGCCTGATCTAGTACCCCACTCTAAAAGTGCATTATGGGTGTTCTCAAAACTTTTTTACCTCCAGGGATCTCTTTAACTGTAAAATAAATGTCACGGACCACTCAGAGCAAATGTAATTTTATGAACATAATTCATCAATTCGTTTAAACGTGTCGGCTATTAATCATAATTATAGAGCATTTATTCTCGAAATGTCTGCCAACAGAACGCATTAGTTCCAAGCCGATGTTGCTCGTAGGCCTATTTGCTTTTGAGTTATTAATCAGTGACCAGTCTAATAGGTTAATAACTATAATAACTCAAAAATAAATATAATAACTTTGATAATAATATGTTGTGATTTATGAATCTACGTCCATGCTTGCTGGCTAGATTGTTGCTTACAAAAGCTGGACATGGAGGCTTTCTCTTTTCTTCCCACGTTGTAACACGAATGCACGGAGGTCCAGAATGACGTAATTATTCGTTCCAGCTTCCAGCTTAACCCTAAGGATTGCTGGATTTCTGTTCTAAAAAATACCCAAAGAATGAAATGCGCCTTCACTTTTTTATAATCTGATAAGAAAAATAAGAAATAATCTGGGACACTTGATTAACATCAATATCGAAACACGGACAAGACACGGGTCCTCATCTGCCAGGTTGCAGCACAGGTCCTCAGAAGTGACAACGTGACGTGTGTTAACGTGTTTGAGGACACGGCAATGGGAAGCATCATTTATTAATGACAGCCATTAAAGGGAGAGATAAAAGTTAGAGGAGAGAGAGGGAGATCAAAACATTACGACATGGATCTGGGATCTGTAATGACGGTTATCTGAGCAAAGAATGAAAAAAATCTTTTTGGCCAAATATCGCTTCTGATGCAGAATCACTGATGAGAAGGATTTAAGTAGCAGCAGCTGCTTTCTCATGAAAATATCACGGATCCCAAGCAGTGACCAAACTCCGAAAACGTTTTGCGTAGGAGGATATGTTTAAATGACTGATGGCACAGAGACAAAAGAAAACAAAACAAACGTATGTATTAGTAAACCAATAACAGAAGCAGATATTAAGTTAACTCTGGACATGTTTTAAATTTGTGCATTGCTTTTCAAAATAACTTTAACATAACTGTTCTTTTCTTGTAGCGCTTCGCTTTGAAATACGGTGTACCATTAAAATCTACATTGCATTATTATAGAACTACATATACAACAATAAATCAGAAATAAAACACTCTGTGTTGTTCGGTTAGAGGAAATTAATCAACGACATGATGGTGTGATGAAGCAGAGTTACTGTTACAGCCCAGAAGTGATTACTTTCCTATAACAAACACATCTTAAGTGTTTTATTCCTCTTATACCACAGCAATTTGCCAACTATTACAAAATTTTATGTATTAAAGCATGGCACGTCATACTTCTTATCCATTTCTAGTTACATTTAATGTTGTGGAACATCCATGAAATAAGTTATAACAGCTAGTCATCCCATCATCAGCCTCTCTTTTTTCTATCTTGAAGTTAACAAGACAAAAAAAAAAAAAAAACGCAGCTTGTCGTGTCGTGTTACTGAGAAGCCACAAAGCGTAAACTCCTCAGTCCTGAAGACTTTCGGCGTACGAGTCTCTGTGAACGAGCTGTTACTATAGAAACGATAACCTATTAGAAGGAGCGCATTAATGTATAAAGTGTCTTTACATCAACGCTTTTTTTTCTTTGATCGCAGGTTATGCGGAGTGGCCGCTATACAAAACCATGTGAATGGGCGGTTACTATAGAAACGATAGCGCATTACTGTCATAGCTGCTGTTATAGAAGGTAAATCTACACCGTCTGACCAATCAGAGTCGAGAATTGAACAGCGCTGTGGTGTTATAAGCACAGAATTTAACTACAATGTGATAACAGTAAGGGTTTTACAAGG
>JAKKZJ010000012.1:22127148-22137778 GCA_033441845.1 Pangasius mekongensis | reverse complement strand
CTTGTTGGTTGCGAGTGTGAACGTAGGGTAACTCTGAGGAAGCAATAGGAGTGGAGATGGCAACATGGCAACATGGCTGACAAAAAAATTGAGAATAAACAATAAAGTTTTAGGACAAAATTCATAAAAGGAAATGATTCTGGTCCCAAGAGGCTGAATTTATTTATTTATTTATTTATTTATTTATTTATTTGTAATTAAAAAAGGTGGTGGTAAAAAATAACTCTGTTTATCAACAGATAGTTGGTTCTTGTGTTAAGTGTACACTGCCACCTAGTGTACGGATGTCCCAAGCGTTTCATTAATAACTGTCACACATTATTTCCAAAAACTCCTTTTTTTTTTTTGTTTTCATATATGCTCATATTGTGTTTCCAATGATATATTTTGTATTCTCTCAAATTTCCATGAATAATCTGAAGTCATACTACAAAAAAACGACATATCAGTAGTGCAGGTGACCTAATAACACATCTATCAAAATGTGAATAACTAAAAAAAAACCCAAACTTTTTTTTTTGGTGGACCAGACCACAGCCCATAACAATGTGCATCACTAATTAAGCTTTACTCATACATCGTTTGTCTGAGTGTTTACACAAGAAATCTGGTATTCATGAAAATCCCGTAATTTCGGGGAAAAAAAACATTCGTATCCTACTCATGCTCCTGAGTGGGTGTAAATTCACACATCCGAAGATTAACCAATGAAAACTTCGACTTGATCGAAGAATATCACTGGGAAAGTTTTGGGAAAACTAGTCATTTTATATTATCAGCATTAATCAAAGAATATGTCAAATAAAGAAAGCGAGTCAACACAAACCCATAAATTATGACAAATAAAACTAAACATTCAATTATAGCAAAAGAAATGGCACCTTACAAGCGGAGGAAGGGCGGGTCTGCCTGCACAGAGCCATAAACCGTAAACAAACGCCTCATCTGACCGAAGACTGAGGTCACACTTATGAGGAAAAGGATGTTTAAAGACCAGAAAGCTGGCTAATAAATCAGTTCTGTTTGCCAAGGGATCGTCTTTTTAACGCTGCTCAACACTTCCAGCACATCAGCCGAGACACTTAAAACGATTTAAAACAGCGGGTTCCCTTGTGACGTGCTCGGTGTGCGTGATCACATCGTTTTTCACATCACACCACTTGTCACACGTTTTCTTGTCTCCTCACTTAATTCACACCTAATTCAAATTTTCTGTACTTTATCTCTAGATTTTGATCTTTTCAGGCACTGTTCCACTTCTGCCTTTTCTCTTATTGCTCATTTCGTGCTCCCAAAATGGAGTTTTGTTGGAGTCAATTTGCTAAATGCAAATGTATCGGTAACTAGCTTTGTACTTTGTACAGGTGATCAACATACACACGCTAGTACGAAGAAAATCAGACTTTCTGAAACGTTTTTAAATCCGGCAGAAATATATATATACAACTTTAGTAAAGAATTGATAAACGATGCCTAATGTTTGCGCATAATTTGTACTCATTAATCTGTTAAACAGCCTCGCTGCTTCATGTCAGGAAGCCTTCTGCCCTCACTGCTGCAGCCCAGGTACCAAACGAACCTCATGCTGGTAATCGGCCATATCCAGCTTCCAAAGAGTTCAAAGCCTAATCAGCTCTGACCTCGTGAGCAGATTTTTCTACTTACAGCATCTGCGTGCAGTTTATTTCACTCTGGATTAAAGACTGGAACAGACGACATGGTGCACGGTGATGATGGTTACAGCAGTCTGTCCACAGAACTCAACTCATAACTTACTGCAGACATCCAGGGCCTTTGTGTGTGTGTGTGTGTGTGTGTGTGTGTGTGTGTGTGTGTGTGTGTGTGGTTTTGTAGCTCTATGTCTCTCTGAACAATGACATTTGGGGACATTTGGCTGGTCCACACAAAGGAAAGTACTTTTTTTCCCCTTTCAAAACATGCAGCTTTTATTTAAAAAGCCGAAAGAGCCAAAGAGGCGTGATTTTTATTTAACTACAGTAATGCGCAAGATGGTAAAACCAACATGTGTGTGTGTGTGTGTGTGTGTGTGTGTAAGGGAGTGTAGAACGCTGTGGGTGAATACGTCAGGGTTACAGGATGTGAACTGGATTTGAGGCATCAGTTAGTGTTTGTTAGCTCGGTCCAGGCCGCAGGAGGTAGAATAACAGACACGTGTGGCTTTTACGGACCGCTAGAAAGATGAAACTGCTGCAATCATGAGGCTTTCGTAATTCTCATCAGGGTGTTTTCAGCATTCCTCTGGAGAGGCTGACGGTATTCCCTCCTGCAAGAGCAACAAACTGATCTCCTGTCCTAACCAAACGAGTGCAGTCTTAACACACACACACACACACACACACTGATCATTTACACCAAACACAGAGCTGATAACCCCACAGCTCATAATTCAGTCCTGAAAGTCAGCGTCTTGTGACCTCTGACCTCTCCCTGATAGTTCTGTCACAACAGTTTGACTCCTAAGCGCTACAGTTTTGTTTTTTTTCGCACAGACCGTCCACCTGTCTGTGATCGGCCCACACTCACAAGCGTCTTCTGTCCATTCGTCCCGTGTGTCAGGTCATGAAATCGGCTCAGCTCACAGCGTCCCTTAAACAGTGAATTGACTTTTGACTGCGTGTTTGGCGGTGCTTTTCTTTTTGTTTGTTGATGGATCGCTGGTCTACAGTACGTCCTGTAAAGAATGAGAAAACTGCAGGAAATTTCATGGGTAAGTGGCGAGTTGAAACACGGATGTCTAGCAGAATCCACACATTTCCAGAATAAACATGTATATGCGTGTGATTCGTGTCTGAACCCCTGAAATATGTTATGACAGCTCTAAAGGCTTATTCAGAGGTGGCTGGCATAGCACACATACAGTGTAGCTAATATATATACAGTACATATGCATTAATTGAGCTGTAATGATGTTCAGAAAACATCAAACACCACTGCTATGGTGAGAAACGGGATTAACCAATCAGGATCATGTATTTTTCCCATTTCTTTCTGAAACCAGCTAGCTACGCTCCACGCTCTTGAGGGATATCGAGGTGACGGTTGGCGAAGTGCAAGAGGTTTACTGCAGAAGGAGGAAAAAAGAAATAGATCTATCACTATTTTAATAACTTTCGCTGGAACTACGGCTTTTAACGTCATTAACGTAGCTGACTGTAGGTCGTGCCTTAAATAATTACATAACAAATTCTCAGTACCATCACTGCTCCTACTGTACTTATCAGTATAATCGTACGAAAACAACACAATCATCTTAATCAGAATGGAGTAAACCAACTGAGGCCAAACCAAAAAAAAAAAAAAAAAAATCTACCCAATCATACGAGATGGATGAACTGTTTAATAATAAGTTAAAAGAAAAATCACAATCTAAAAACTTCTACGCAGTTCTACAAGTTCTACGAAGAAGCCAAGTTTATGTGCACATCATAAAAGATGTAACATGATTAAGATATTGGATCTGAAGTAAGGGACAACCAACTAATAAGTCATGACAGAATGATGACTCACGTTTTCTTGGACAGCTGTGGCTTTGCGCTGTGTGTCTCTGGATGGTAAAATATGAGCTCTTATCCATAAGCAGAACAACCGAAATCTTTTATGGCTGTTATATCACTGTGCATGTTGGATTTAATAACGGTTTGGCTTTTGGACTAGAGAAAAGGTGGACCGGCTTTTCAAATTGCTTTGTCCAAGAACTATGTCACTGTTACAGAGATACCAAGATGAAGTATGACAGAGACGGAGAAACGAATGAATTATGAAGGAGGAACGTCACACTTTCATTCCAGCAAAGCTTGAAGTAAATGAGAAGCGGATGTTCTCGGACAGCAGACAGTCTGCGGACTGTTGAATGCTCTGTTGCTTTCACTAGGTTTCATTCCAAATCAGCGCAGAAAGAGATGGATGGAAGAGATGCAAGGTGAACTATCCCCACAAAACAAACATCAAACTTCCGCACTGGTTAATAGCAGTAATTTATTCAATACACAAATGTGCATTAAGCAGGAATTACACTGGTTATATTACAGACTGACTCTTAGCTCGTTTTGGGCAGAACTCTGTCCGTTCCATTTTCCATACCAGTTATCCTACACAACGTCACAATCACACACACATACTACGGAATGCCAAACAGCCTACGATGCATGTCTTTGGACTGGGGGAGGAAACTGGAGTACCCCGAAGGAACCCCATGAAGCATCGGGAGAACATGCAAACTACATGCACACAGGGTAGAGGCAGGATTCGAACCCCAAACCCTGGAAGTGTGAGGCAACAGTGCTAACCACTAAGCCACCGTCCCCCCCCTGGATGGGGCTCATAATCGCAATTTGTGTTCACATAGAATACACTTTTGTGCATACGGGTTTTCAAAATGGCGGGCACTGGATTCGTCATTTTTGCTTTGGTACCAACACAATAGCGGTAGAGAACAGAGCTCTTTTTGGATGCACAGCATGTCATCGTACAGGAATACAACAAATGATGAGCTGTTCTCGTATAAGAGAATTCTCAGCCAGGTAGGCCAGCACAAGAAGTGTGTTTTTTTTTCACGATGTTCTCATATAAATATTAACAACAATTTTGTTGACCACAGCAACGAGTTTGGAGGCTTTTTTGCTCCATATATTGATAAGATGTTCCATCTCCTCCACTGATAGCACCAACCCTTTCTTCGTGATCATGAAACAGGAAACAGGAAGTGATGTGAGAAGTTGAAGCAATCTTGTAACTCAGTGTGCGGCTTCAGCATCTGATGATGACATCACCAGGGGTTGACGCGAACAACAGGACCAGGGATCGGTTCTCTGGACTGCTTCCGGGAAATTTCCAGAAACACTAACTAAATATATCCAAAAGCTTTAGTATATACAGTCTGATTTAACCTGCTTATATTCTTTACTTTTTCGACAGCCAGAAACGCACTTGTATTTCAGAAACACATCACCAGGATGACCAGCTGCCTGCGAACGAAGTGTTTTGCGTAACTGCAGCGTGAGAGGGTTTAACAGTAACAGTACCTCGAGCCTGGTGCGATCCACATCACGCGGCAGCTTCACTCTTACTCTGTGTGTCACAGCCAGTGTGTCATATGGGTACACCTATAAACACACACAACACACACATTGCCCTGCTTAATAACTCTTACTGTATATCAACACTTTGCTTTAACATGCATTAAAATCAATCTAATGCTACAATGGAAATCAAACTCACCTTGTACTCTGAGGAAAGGAAGCGAGGACAGAGAATGAAGGAGAGACAAACACAGAGAGAGAGAGAGAGATACAAAAAGTTGTCAATCTGGCACACATTTCGATTTTCACTCTTGGATAAATCTCAGGGTTTATAAGGCAAAGGGCAAAATAATAATCTACAGTATAGACACTGATCACACCATAACATTAAAACCACCTGTCTAATATTGTGTAGGTCTCCTTTGTGCTGCCAAAACAACTCTGGAGTCTGTTGAGAAACCTCTGAAGGTCTTGAAGGTGAAGGTGAGGTATCTGGCACCAAGACTTTAGCAGCGGATCCTTTAAGTCCTGTAAGTTGTGAGGTGGATCGGACTTGTTTGTCCATCACATCCCACAGATGCTTGATCAGATCGAGATCTGGGGAATCTGGAGGCCAAGTCAACGCCTTGAGCCCTTTGTTATGTTCCTCAAAAAAATTCCTGAACAATTATTGCAGTGTGGCAGGGCGCATTAACCTGCTGAAACAGGCCACTGCCATTAGGGAATACCGTTGCCATGAAGGGGTGTACGTGGTCTGCAACAATGTTTAGGTAGGTGGTACGTGTTGAAGTAACATCCACGTGAATGTCAGGACCCAATCATTGTTATTTACTTCACCTGTTAGTGGTTTTAATGTTATAGCTGATCGGTCAATGATAATATATAATACCTCTCATTGCCCCCCAGTTGGAATCGTGGTCATCCTCTCCAAGATCAGCCGCCTATAAAGAGCAGACAGAAAAATAATCAATTAAATCGACGACCGAAAGCGGTATTTCCGGCTGCTTCGTAAACCCTGTCTGTCATGAAAACCATCTCACGGATGTTCCTCTTTAATTTCCTGAGGTTAAAGGTCAGAGATTAATGCAAACTCAGGCTTTAATGTCTGGCTGATGTGCTGTTATATCAGCTCCATCACTAGTTTTCACTCATGCAACAAACGGCAAACTGTCTCTGCTCAGCTAAAAAAATAATAGCGTGATACAGGACAATGAAATGGACAGTGGGTGCCAATACTTTCCAAATACACGCTTTCTCAATCCTGCACTTCTGGAGCAGCTGCTCTAAAAGATGTACAATTTAAAAAAGGAAGGACAAGGAAATGTGTGTTTTAGAGGATAACACTGTGAACTGTGTGCACGATGCTGCCACCTAGTGTACAACTCACAACCACTTCCTGTCTCTGCTCTCTGAGAGTTCAGAGACACTAAGTAAGGAATAAAACACTTCGGGGTGAGCTGTCACAGGAAAATAATCAACAACAAGGTTGTGATGAACAAGAGTTAGTGTTTCCACCCTGATATTGATTATTTTCTCATAACAGCACACCATGAAGAACAATTTGCCAATCACTTTATTTTTTATTTATTATTAAATGACATTTTTACTATTTTATAGTTAGTAGAACACCTGCAAACCAGGTTCTCACTTACGTTATAGCAGCTATAAACAGACGTTTCCTCACCAGTCTCTGTTTTTATTCTCTCCCGAAGTTAATAAGACAAAAATAATAAAAACGCAGCTTGTCATGTTACTGAAAAAAAAAACGCGAAGCGTTTGAAGATGTCGCTAAACCTAAAGTTACAGCTTTACCGGGTTCAAAGCACTGACACTGGAGACTCCTTCCGTAAATGCGCAGAGCGTATGCCGTACAAGTCCCCGTGAATGAGCTGTTACTATAGAAACGATAACGTATCAGAACGAGCGCATGAATATAAACCTGTGATTTGCAGCTGCGCTACTGTCAGAGCCGCTGCTCTAGAAACTAGAGAATTCAAAAGCGCTGCAGTTCAATAAAGATTTTTCTCTCTGTCTGTGCTTCCTGAGCTCATCGGTATCTTATTTCCACTTTATTGACAACGCAGCCTTGTCCTCTGTGTCCTCTCTGAAGTACGCAGCCAGACAGTATTCCGTGGCATCGATGAACTAGATCCTCAGTCAAATCGAGTTACAGCGTCTCTATCGTGATCCATATGTGCGATTAGACGACATCATCCAAGTCCTCACAGCTGGAGGACTTTTATAACCAAACAAAAGTCATCATCACTGACGCAAACGATACGTGATCACAGCTGTTATACCCAAAGCACACACATGTGGACAGAGATTGCAGACAGATGTAGAAGCTGGATATGTCATCTCACATCTCACACCTCACACCTCACACCTCACACAGCAGGAGAAGGGTTTGCGTAACGTAAGGATCTGCAAGAGAAGTGTACTTTACCTTGTAGATGCCATTATGCCCGTAGCCTGGGAGTGAAGCAGACTTGTTGTAGGGGAAATCTGTAACAGATATGAGAAAGCTACTTTTTAGACCAGAGCTGTACGAGAAGTGAAAGTAGCGTCACTGCGTCTGGGGAAAAACCCATCAGATGTCACTTCGGCTTAATTCTGGCAAACAGCCAAAGATCAAAAAAATTGGGGAGTTCATCAAAATGGAGGGTTTCTTCCTATAACATACTGATCAGAGAGAAAAAATACCCTGTGCCTGCTCTATTTTTAATTGTAAATAATTCACTAAAACGTTTATTTGTAAATAATTCACAGGAGCTCCTTCTAATTTCTAAAGCTTATGGTTCACATTTATGGTGTTGAAAATAAACTGTACTAAAAAAAATGATATGTATTTAATTCTACACGAGGCGTCACTCTGACACTAGCAGACTGCGACGGCATTACAGGGCCACTGTTTATAATAAATATACAAGATTTTGAGAATAAAGTTTTAATATTTCGAAAATTAGGTCATAATATTACAAGAAAAACTCACAATATTATGAGAAAAAAGTCACAACATTATATGAAAAAGTTGCAGTATTTCGAGAATAAAGTCAAAATATATATCATAATATTTTGAGAAGACAATCACAATATTTTGAGAATAAAGCCGTAATATCTTTTAAAAAGTCATAATATTATGAGAAGAACTCGCAATATTTTGAGAATAATGTCATAATATTAAAGAAGTCACTGTTATGAGAAAAAAATCTTAATATTCCATGAAAAAATTAATAATATCTGATATGATGAGAAAAAAAAGTCACAGAATAAAGTTAATATTTTGAGAAAAAAGTCATAATATTACGAGAGAAAAAAAACATTTAGACTTTTTTCTTGCAACATTACGACATTTTTCTTGAAATGTTACGGTGTTATTTTCAAATTTTTATTTAAATATTTTTTATTTTTTTAAACACTGGCCCGAAAACGTTGCCGTAAGCAGACAGTGATACACTACAGGGTCGCATTTTATACGCAATTTATTCCCAAAACTTGATTTTTAGAAGAAAGACTTTCTATAGCTAGCTTGTGTGGAAATCGCACTAGTCTGGTGCTGAGCGTGAACCCACAGCCAGTAAACTAGCGACTAGCGTAGAGCGATTTGATTAGCGCAAGACAAAAATAAAATGGCTGCCGGCGTGAGCGCAGCATTATCGTACACTCCTGATATTAAATCTGAACCTTTGTGACTTCCTGCTTCCTGCCTGCATTATGGCCTCTGTGTTGAACTATGATCTTTTTTTTTTTTTTGACATGTGTGTTCAAAATAAGATCCACATGTAACGTACGTCACGTGTCAATGTGGTCTACATGTGTTCATCTTCCTGTCGGAATCATTCAGTCTTACAAATCACACCACCGAGCCTCATCTAGTAAAAATCCGGTATAAATAACCCTCCGTCCTCCATAGCGATGTGTCTGTATTATCGCTCACTGCACTGAGAGCGATTTATCATCGCACTGGTGTAATTTACTGAAAGACTGATCACTTCCTGTCTGGGTCAGCTTGCCTGCACTGGGTTTAAGACACTAAAGGAAGAGCTGATTGATCAGTTACTCACTGGGCTGAGACATATCCGTGGGCAGGCTGTGCGTGGAAGTCCTGGGGTCAATGTCCGGCGACTGTCCATCACTCTGACTCTTTAGAAGCGTCCAGCTAGTTCTGGTCTACAGACACACGCAATGCAAAGATAAGTACACGACATGTATCTGTATCTGTATCTGAATCTGAATCTGTTTAGTGCTCGAACCTTCTGGAAAGCTTTCTATCTTCTGTCTTTATTGTGACTGAGTAAGCAAGCAAACTGTGCTTCAAAACAACGACGTCTTTCCAAAGTCAAAAAAACTGTTATTTAGGCTACAGGTTACAACGATAGCCATGTAATAATATTTTCCCAGATTTGCTTTAGAGCTGGGGTTTGTTACATTCCAGGAAGATGAGAAAAGTTCTCTGGACACGGTATGAGAAGGCTACAGAGCTGGACTCGAGATCAAAATCAGATCCTTTAAGGAGCATTTCATTATAATGCCCTTATATAATATAATGATCTACAAATATAATGATATTCTGAGAACATTTTCTTTTAATAACATCAGACATTCAAGAATGATTAAAAAAAATAACGTGCAATGAACGTATATATATTTTATACCATTTTCCCAGATTTCCTAGATTTTTTTTGGGCCCCACTGTATGCGTGTAAAATGTAAGCTTGTGTAACTATTTAATAATAATAATAATAATAATAATAATAATAATAATAATAATGCACAAACAGAGCTAATACCTTTCTGTCTACATCATCTCCATCTTGCCAGGAGGTTCTGGAAGCTGTTTAAAAAAAAAAATGCACAATGCACCAATCAGCTTTTACAACAAAAAAAAAACAGTAAACGTTCGGTCCCCCTCGGGAACAAACAGGAAAAGTATCATGCAACGTGCTTCACAATAAATTACACGAAAATAAAATTAAAATTAAAACGTCACCTACAGGATACCAGCTTACAGAACTTATGTTCAGAAGTCATAAAGGAAAACGCTGAGTTGGGAGAAGAAACATAGCAAGCCAAAAACACGTTTTAGGAGGAATAAAACACTAAGGGCAAAAAATATATATATAAATAAATAAATAAAAAGTGTAGAAATGACTAGAAAGGACAATCAGATGACTCATAATATTACCAACACACCACAGTGATCTACACACAAGTCTTACAACAATCACTATGAATTACACAGATGTCTTCCACTGACTAGCCAAGGCCACTACGATGAGTCACACACATAAACCACAACACACTGTCCCACAGCAAAGGCACATGATCACAGTAAAATGAGATGCTGCCAGTGAATGGATGGATGAAGCCGTGAACATAAAAAACAACAAAATATATACAGCACTGTGCAAAAGTCTTAGGCACCCTATTGTTTTTTAGTACAAACTTTGTTATAGATTTGTATTTTCTGACTTCTACGTTATTGATTCAGTCCAAAATCATTTCAGATTCCAAACATTAGTTTTCCGGCACAGAATGAAACGCTACAGAAAAATGTTTGTATGTCAGTAAAGAAAGCAGCAGATTCCATA
>JAKKZJ010000012.1:22095785-22117546 GCA_033441845.1 Pangasius mekongensis | reverse complement strand
CTCTCTCTCTCTCTCTCTCTCTCTCTCTCTCACACACACACACACACACACACACACACACACACACACACACACTTAGACACTGTACAATGTGCTAATATACACTTTTGCACTCTACACACATGCACAACATAAAGAATGCGGTTAGTATAAGGCCGGTCAATATCAGTAAGAAACTCCTCCACACATCTGGAGAAGTTACATTCCAGAGACAAACTCCGAGTTCAGCGTGGAGAGCAAAATCAGACCTTCTTAACCTGAAAATGCATTACTCTGACATATAAATGGGTGATTCCATTATTAAGGTAAAAGTAAAACACATTTTAAACACAGTTAAAGTGTCCTTCACAACTACCTACAGTGAGGGGAAATAAATACTCAGTCACTTCAAATTTACACACATGATGTCTTTTGACTTTCAAAGTAGTGATCATGGTGAAGGTAAAGGAGCTTCTTAAAGTTCTCAAAGATGACATTATTACACAAGACTCAAATGGGAAAAAAGAGCTACAGAGCCATAGCACAGTCCTTAAACATTCCTGTCAGTAAAACTGGCTCGATAACATGCAGGTGGAAAGTTCATGAGACCATGAACTGATCGTCCCTGGACAGGTGAGCCACGCAAGATTTCACACCACGCTCCCGGATTAGTGATGAGGAACGTAAGAGAGAAGACAGCAGTCACTTGAAAAAGAGTTGCAGGACGACTTGAAAGCAGCAGGAACAACAGTTACAGTTACAGAGAACAATAAACAATGAACTGCAGTGCAATGATCTCGATTCCTCCACCTCACACTAAACTCCTCTGCTAAAAAAGAAGCATTTTGCAGACATTTTTGGAACAAAATATTCTGGTCAGATGCAGCAAAAATAGGACTCTTTGGCAATAATTCATCTCATCATGTTTGAAGAAAGAAGGGATCCCAAGAACACAGTGAAGCACAGGGGCGGGAGCATCATGATATGAGGCGGCATCTTCGCAAACTTTAATCAGCCAAGAAACTGAATCTGGAGAGAAAATGGACATTTGAGCAAGACAACGACCCCAAACATACAACTTAAATAACTCATGTAGGCATTGCATTGTGTAGCCAATCTCCTGACTCGAATCTTAGTGAAAACTTTGGAGGATTTTGAAATTGTGAGTCCATCAGAGGGATCCTTGTAACCTCGGGGAACTAAAGACGATTTGCCAAGAGGAATGGACCAAAACTGAACCACAATGTTGCAAAAAGCTAATTACTTCATACCAAATCTTCAACTGCCAGCGACGACTTTGGTCACTTGTGGTGTCTGAATACTTTTTTCCCTATCAATTTTCTTTCTTTATGCTTATGAATACATACTTTTTTGTCATATTAGTTATAAGTTCAAAGTCAAACGATATCATGTGGGTAAATTTGAAATGGATATACAGTATGCACTGGAAGTATATTAAAAAACAAAATTAAAAGTGTCTGAATGCTTATTTCCCCTCACTGTATGTGCATGCTTCAGATTAATAATAAATCCTACAAAATCCACAGCACTTAGAAAACAGCATTTGTGGTGAGAACATCTGAAGTCGCATCCCTACTGACTGTCGAGTTAGCGTACGTGGCTCCACACTCAATAAACGGTCTATAAGTACAAAAAAACCCAGAACACTTCGCTCCCTTAAGACGTGGTTAGACTCAGAATCAAGCCAAATGGAACCCAGACCCCAAATTATGATTCCTTCACCATGCCCTTTAATTATCTTCTGGGAACTTCATTTTAACCCTGGAGTGGTTGAGAGTCCTGAATAATCCCTTTCCCAGATCTGTAGACAACCGATCATTACACCATGGCACATTCAACCCTGCTTCAGATGAGATAAACCTCTGTATTCCCTGACTGGCAATGAGCCTCGAGTCTGTGCTGGTGTTCATTTTAATCATGAGGAACGTCTAATTAGAGATTAGAGATTAGAGATTAGACAGAACAGGTCAGTCAGTGACAAACCAACAGCACATGATAAATTGCAGGCAGTTATCTCCACACATCAGGTGCAATCCAACAACATAGCACAACACCGGCAAGCACAAATACCACACTCGCACAATGATACACGTTCAGTCCATGATACGATACAGATTTAATACTCCAGATCATTCTATCGCAGTCATCATAATGGCGACAATATACTGTGTACAACACACACTCATACACACAACAGGTCCATGCATCATCACAGTGCATAATGTTAAAACAGACAGTCAGTTCTGTCTCAAGACACCAGATCTGCCAACCCCGAAGACGAATAACGTGTAAAAAAAAAAAACGTTTATTTCTCTTGGGAAAAAAAAATGTCAATCATGACTCGTTAACAGTACACTTTCAGTCTTTCGTCAGTGCTTTTACAAATTGTTTGTCTAATGTTCCTTGTAGAAATGTTTCCATAGAGCTGACATTTTCTGTTGATCATAAAGCTTGCACGCATCTCCAAAGGCAAAAACGTAGGAGAGCAAACTGTGTTTTAATCATCAAATGATTTGTAAGGCGTCAGAGAAACTTCCAGTGGCTGAAATTTCGGTTCGTCCCTAATAAACCTAGCTAACTGATGCTAACTCTGTACTTGTCTAATGTTAGCTAAGTCGAACATACAGTATATTGATCAATTTTATTTCGCATTAATGGACTCAGAACATTCTTCACTGACCCGAAAAAAGCGCATCGTTCGAACGTGAAAATCAAGATGTCGTGAGAGTACACACTACTAATGTGAGACTGGTAGAAGGGGGCGGGGCTTCCAGGGAAATATGAGTTCATATCGGAGAGTTCAAAACACATACACACGACTGTCAGTCATTTCAGATTAATGTCACGATTGGCTCACCTGGGAGAAAAAAAAGAAGACTTATTTGTGTGTGATAACTCATATCAGCGTAATCCAACGTTCAAATGCGAGCTCCTACGCAAAAATAGTAAAGGTTGGCAGGTCTGAGACACAACAACAACAAGCAGAAACAAACCGGATGGTCCATGGAGTGAACCTTGGGGTACACCTACAATCCCACAGGACTGGATTACACTGATAAGAGATATGGAAAGGTCCAGGGCTTTACCGTAAGGAGGCAAATTGAGATGCAGGCCTGTCCTAGGTTTAGTTTCTTGTTTCAATTCTGTCTCAATTCCTGTTTAGGGAAGGCGGGCGAAGGACAAGGTAGTAGTTTCATATCTCAGTGCATTTTTTTTTTTTTTTAAAAAAAAAGGTTATTTATCCCTAAAACAAATAGTGATATTTGACACTCATTAGTGTTCAGCAGTGAGAGCACATATGGATCCATGCATGGCGTGACATTAGTTGGTTTTAGCGAGCACACGAGGCCTGCAGGCTGAGCCGTGTACCTCTGAAGTATGGGATGTAGTTGTGCTGTTGGAGCATGTTCAGGGTGGTGGGGTTCAGGGAAAGGGTCTGTGGGGTACTTCTACCACCACTAGTGTAGTACAAGGGCAGTGAAGAGGAGTCTCTGGGACTACCCTGGCCAGAATATCGACCCCCGGTGTACACGGGCAATGAGTTGGAATTCCCAGGTTGTGGGGTGTACCTACTGCTCTCATATTGTTCTGAACAAGGAGTCCAACACCAGCCAGGAGGAGAAGGGCAGTAAAATAAAGTCAGTGATTACCAAGTGTGGTAAAAAAAAAAAAATAATAAAATAAAATAAAAAATGATGGGAAATTATGTGTACTTGGGCTACGTTCACATTACCACACGAAAGTGACACAAATCTACTTCTGCCTTAATGTGATCTATGTTCACAAAAAATAAATCTGATCTCTTCAAATCAGACCTGAGCCACTTTCATATATGATCCTGGATCTGATCCATATCTGATACCCGGCAGTGTGACATGAATCACGACGCTCAGATTTAACGAGCATATCGCGGTTATCATTATCGTCATTCAACAACGGAGGACGGCAAGAGCGGTGACTATCTTCAGTGGAGGGATGGAGAAATTGGTGATTGACTTGATATTCGGGGAAATGAATCTATCGAGTGGTATTTGAAACAGCCGTGAAAGGAACGGCAAACACAGGCAGAAATGAACATGGCTACAATGCTAAAAAGAAAAATAAAGAGCCTTAAGGCTAAGTTCGGTGCTTGAATTAACGTACTGCTCATTGTCTGCAGAATTGTATCATGAATGTGAAGGTAGCCTTGTATTTTTGTGATTGTCAGTATGATCAATGTTACCAAAAAAAAAAAAAAATGCACCACGTATCTGAAAGGAAAGTAAAATGGACAACAAGTTTCCTATATACAGGTAAATATCATTTAAAAAAAAAAGCTATTTTAGCACTACTTAAATAAAGACGTACCTTGTCTGCTGTAGGTTTGTGGCGAGCGGGACGGGGTGTAGCGGCCGTAACCGCCCAGTGAACTGTTAGAGCTGGGGCTGGAGGGTCTTCTATGACGGGGTGATTTTTCCCCATCTCCCTAAAAGGAAAAAAAAAGGCAGGTGTATGTGTGTGTGTGTGGTGGAGGGATTTATGGGGCAGGTATATACTGTAAACTGTGCTGTCACACAAAATTGTTCCTATAACACAAAAAACATTAATGTAAAAAAATTAACAGGACAAAACATGACTTTAAAACATCTCATATGTTCTAAACCCAGGGAAGATAAGTCACAGATGGACTGCATGAATGAGACGCATAATTAAATCCAATCTTGGGATAAATGACTACAGCACTGACAATACAACATGCAAGCTCCATTGAAGCTGCATGGAGACACGACGAGACAACACCGTGTGCTCCTGAGAGATTTCTTGGCCATCAGGTGAGCTATACTGTACCTCTGTCGGAGTCGGGGTGAGGAACTGCGGGGACTGTGAACGGAAAAAAAGCAGGGGAGTGAGATGAGGTTATCATGGACTCATGATGTTAAATGAAATTAGCATGGGTCAGCTGAGAAGTAAGAAGCGGGACCTTGCTGTTTAGGCTTTAACAGTTGACGTGCTTCGTATTAGCAAATTCATTTCAAATATCAGCTGCTGCTCATTTTTCATGGCGAATGCAACACGTGATAAAAATTAAAAACTCACCTGAACCCTGTTATCGATATCATCCTATGGTACACTGAGATGTTAAGACATGGTTTTTCTTCCACTGATATAACATCAGAAGCTTATAAACATACATAACATCTCACGATTCTTTACGCCTAACACCAACAGCATCAACAATTCCTATGACATCTCTCATATTTGATTACACGTCACCCTATGCTGTATGCAAATTATATGCAAATGAGCATGCTGGAATTACCAATTACCATTACAAGTCTTACACTTCCTTGTTAAACTACACTACGTGATTTCTCACAAATGGTTATTAACCTGTTACAACATGTTCATGACATGGTATTGTCAAATCTATGCAGCCTCATAAAGAATGACATATTTACATGACATATATTATAACATACAAACTGACTGATGCACCATGTTTGTTTGATTGTTTGTATTTTTTTTTAACTTATGACGTATGTTAAGGTGTCATGTTAATGTATATCATGAATATTTGTCATAAACAGAAGCTATCTAGCTTGAAATGGCATGAAATGTTAAGCTTATCATGGCAATTTCTTGAGATAAACTACCAGAAACTGGACATAACAGCCTCTATAACATGTTCATGACACAGGATTCGATTTGAGCGTTTACTTTATTTCTTTCAAAATATTAAGTCATAAGCTCTAATTAGGGAAATGTGTACAATATAACAAATGAACTAAAATGAATGAATAAAATAGCGCAGCATGAACAACAAGCACAATGTCCCTGTGAATGATCTGTTATGTGCCAATGGTTTTCACGACTTTCAAGGCTGCTCACGTGCACTGAAACCACGTGCGAGTACGAGTACATGTTTTTGGCACTTATTTTTACCGATACTGAAACAAGTAACCTACGTAGTATTAATCAGAGTTCATGTTCACAGGCCAGTGTTTCCTGAACAAGGGGCTTGTGAGAATGTGATGGAAATGTTAAGGACTTTTTAAGTTAAATTTTAACAATATATATTGTGTATATTTTTTACAGATAAAAAAGAAAACTAGTTAAAACCATTAATACTACAGTAGCATGTTACTGTAACCTCATACCATTAATACTACAGTAGCATGTTACTGTAACCTCATACCATTAATACTACAGTAGCATGTTACTGTAACCTCATACCATTAATACTACAGTAGCACGTTACTGTAACCTCATACCATTAATACTACAGTAGCACGTTACTGTAACCTCATACCATTAATACTACAGTAGCACGTTACTGTAACCTCATACCATTAATACTACAGTAGCATGTTACTGTAACCTCACGAGTAAAAAGTGATCGAAGTTGAGTGAATTACTGACGGTTCACGTCACGAGATAGTAGCTCTTAGCATGTGAGAGCAAAAAGTCAATTACAGTAATCATGCTAAATCATTCACTGTGGCTTAAAGTGTCATATTTAGGACTCTTTAATATTATTAGAAAGGACAGATGTGTAGTCAGTAAAAGAAAATCACAAGATGAAGAACCTCCAAGCTCGAGTTAGATAACAAAAGCTGCAAAGTGGGAAACCTTCAGTAAGTACGGCGAGGAATAGTTAATATTTGGACTTGCGTGCACGGACAGTGACAAGGCCAAACCCTTTCCCAAGTGTGTGATATCTGTGTGATACGTTTGAAGCTGGCTTTCTCATGAAAGTATGAAGCCAGCTTTCTTAAAAAAAAAAAAAAAAAAAAAAGACATGTGGAAACAAAACATGAAAACCTGCCCATAAAACCAAGCAAGGCAAGTTTGTGCAGATTAGAAGAGCAACCGAAGCGGTGAATGAGTAAAACTTTTCAATAAGCAAAAGATTCACCGAATGTCAAACTGCTTAACATCTCCGGGGGGGCTAACGGAGGCAATCAGAAGAGGTTCAGCTGATAAAATATGCTGGGAATCTCTGACTTATCTCTGACTTATTCAGGGACAGTTGTGCACTGAAATGTTGCAGCGAGCCTCAGGTACTCTACAGCTGTGCGATACAATCTATACATAAGAAAACGAGGGGAAGGAGAAGAAGAAAGAGCAGGAAAAGAGGAGGAAGACGGGGAGAAGGGGAGGACTTCATGTCCTTCATACTTTTAATAAGTTGATTTAAAACGAAGTGCATTAGCTAGCTTGGGTCGTGTAGAGTTGGGTAGAGTTAGCAAGGTGAAGATTGGGATCTGTTTCACATCTGTACAGCTGCAAGTAACGTACGTTTTTGTTTTCACTGCGCTGTCAGTGACCGATAGCAGACGTAAGAGATGTTATTTTCGCTCACCTAGAGTCGCCAAGCCAGAACTTGCAGCTAGTAATAAACTCCTTGTGCTGACGTTCATGTCTACGATGTTTTTATCAGTATTGTGCATTATAGAGAGATGCCCTAGTTCCTCATTTTGACATTTTTACGAGTACGAGTAAAAAGAAAATGATGATAGTGTTGCGTGTGTTCATGACGTGTGTGTGTGTACCTCTACATAGGTCCTGTCCTCTGACGGATAGCTGACATAAGGTGAGTATGAAAGCATGTCGGGCCTGTCGATGTTATAGATGGCCTTTATCTTAGGAAGAGCGGCGAGGTCTTTATAATCCAGGAACTCTTCGCCCAGCTTTGCCTGTGGACATCACATTTCAGATTTTAGATATTGGAAAATCTGTTTAACAGGGTTGAACTTTAAAACACGCTCTGACTCTTTGCTGCCACCTGGTGGCTAACAGCCAGATGTGTTTTAAAGGAACCCGGATCGAATGTACTGTAAGTGCTGCGTACATAGATAACTCTGCTTGGAGATCCAGACGCACTGGAGGCAGGAACTGAGGTGATGCTCTCAGAGGAAGTCCTGGTCACCTGGAGAGAGAAAGGCACTGATCAGTGAGGTATTTTTTTAGCCTGTATTGCTTAAAAGAAGTGGCTAATCCTAAAGGGAACCAATAGTTAAATAACATCATCATACTTTCTCCTTACTACTCGCTTCTCTTCACTGCTTCAAACAGGAAGAGTATTGGAATAAAAGTGATAACCTAATAACCTTATACAGTACGACAGGTGAGAATATAAGTATAGGCAGGTAAAATAATAATAAGAAAATAATAATAATCATTTACATAATAAATATTCTTTATAAGATTGTAAGATTGTATTCATGATCAAGCAATAAATAAATAAATAAAATAATCAACTATAAATAATAACATAATGACACGTCTCAAGAACAAAAAGATGCCAAGTTAAGAAAGTATGTTTTTAATTTTGATTTAAGAAAACACGTCATTAAGCTGGCATTCCTAATGTTCAGCATAACACTATTCCAGAGTTTGAGGGTGATGTAAGAAAATAGTTAAGGATCTTTCACATCACAACAAAGGTATCAACTAAGAAGCGTATAAGATGGATGTAAACGTGGGACACTCCATCAATCGATTACCCACCAACTGAAATAGGTTTTGGCGCGAGACACCAGATCACTTGCTCATACTGTGAAGTCACACACACAATAAACATCAAGCCGTCAGAAATGCTAATGAACGCCGGTACAAAGCCGTAACTACTACATTAGTATGGCGTTAAAGGCACCACTCTGAACCACTTCACTGTAAATACACAACAGCACGAGTGCAGTGAGAGCCGTGAGTCCCTAATCACATGATCGTAATGAGGGGGTAGGCTGGGTGTGCGGGGAGGGGAGGGGAGGGGATGGGGGTCAGGGGGGGCAGAAGCACACGGTGGCCCAGCAGCTCCGATTTGCACCTATACAGATATAGAGTGTGCACTAAAGCTGAAAGCGGGCTGGGAGGTAAACCCATGCAGGGAAAGACGGGGTGCACGTCACAAACCTGCTCAGGTACATTCAGAATCCTGTCATTGAGCTGTATCCGCACCTGTTTCTGCAGGAAGAGGGGTGTTACAACAAAACGGGATCACAGCTCTACTAGGACTTTATCAGTTCTCCTGAGGGGAAAGCTGAGGCCCCGGACCTGCTCAATGAGGCGTCAGCTTAACACTTACGGGCATTAGTGGAGGAAGAAAGGGCTGCTGTAGTTGAGAGAAAGGTGCTGTGGATCCTACCTTACTTTTCTCCTCGATCCGAGCTGCCTGTCTGCAAGCAGGGTGCCAGATGGAAGAACCTGAACAAGACAGAGAAGCAAGGAAAGAGAAAAAAAGACCATATGATACAAACTGTATCAAAGTCGTATTACATGTTTCTAAATCTTTCCAACCCGTGGCCTATTTTTTAATCTCAAATCATATTAATATCATTCATATATGACAATGAGTCAAATGAAAACCTTTTATTTATTTGCTTGTTTGTTTAGACAGACTGCCTGAATGCTGTGGTCAGTTTCTGTTTCTTCTCCTTCAAAACCAAAACCAACGACTGAGACCTGCCAAGACCGTCTCGCTGAGGTGGCACGCTGACGTCACGATATTGAACAGGACGGCTGAAAACTAGTCTACTCGCCGTCAGTAAGTCTGCGTTGTTATTATGAAAGCATTAGGGTTGAGCCTTTATAGCACGGAGTCTCAGTGTAGACATAAAAGTGTTACGCACACACAGGAACACGCTCACTGACTGACTCGTTCAAACCGCGCAAACTTGTTGTCTGTGCCTTCGTGTAATGTGTACTTTGATTGGACGACGTGTGCTTCGTCTGCTTCTAAAGAAAGTGATACACCTGAGTCAGCTGTGATGCTATTTCACATGCAATAACTGCTGATGGTGTGTTATGGATGTAATGGGGGCAGTCGTGGCCTCATGGTTCGAGTCTCAGGTCCGGCAGGGATTGTAGGGATTACAGATGGAGGGAGTGAATGACCAGCGCTCTCCTCCACCCTCAATACCTCAATACCACGACTGAGGTGAGACCCTTGAGCAAGGCACCAAACCCGCAACTGCTCCCCCGGGCGCCACAGCAAAAAAAAAAAGGCTGCCCACTGCTCCGGGTGTGTGTTCACAGTGTGTGTGTGTGTGTGTGTTCACTACAGTGTGTGTGCACTTGGATGGGTTAAATGCAGAGCACAAATTCCGTGTATGGGTCACCGTACTTGGCCACACGTCACTTCACTTCACTTTAATAAACTGGTCCAATCAGAGATCAGATCTAGGGGGTGTGTCACTCTGTCACTGTGTGATCACCTGAGTGAGAAAGAAATCAGCCCCATCCTCACTTCTTCTTACTATTCTGTGTGTTTTTCTTATGAGCGTTGGTGGTGCTCTTGTGCTCGACTTCACAAAAATCCAAACTAATCCACGTTATTAACCGCAACTTATCTAACACGATGCTCAAAGTTAGATTTTGTATCTTCCTTAGCCTCGCTAGCACATCAACACCACACGGATGATGGAGTGTTATCCGCACGCGTCAGTGCTTGCTATCCGTCAGCACGTCGATGTCTCTCATTAAAATGCATTGTAAGATGCCCGGAAGTCTTTGTAAATACCCAGGTTTCTCATCCAGTGTTCGTGCCCTAGCGTACAGATAAATAAGCGCAGACAGATGCATGTTCTTACACATGCTGTTCAGTCTGCGTGCTTAGCAAAACATCTGACGTTTCAGGTTTCCATAAATCCTGAACTGTACGTCGCTTCACACGCCAGTTCAAATCCGCCCTCAGACCTGCACATAAGTCTCTGAGAGCTACAGTGACTCAGCAGTCTGTCCTGTCCACTTCGTCCCTGGTCCAATATATCAGCTGTGAAACACTCGGCGCTGTCGCCAAACAGGACAGAACAGAACGGAGGAGAACCGAGTCACGTCTGCTGCTGTGGAAACGAATAAATTAGAGTAGAGTTCTGCAGAAATGCAGAACGCCGAGCCAAAGCCCCTCTCAGCGGCAGCAGGAACAGAGGGAGGCTCTTTCACTCCACTGTGCTTTCACATAAAGCTGCCTGATATCCTCGTCTCCGACTCTTAATATCGTATCTCTTAACAGCGTGATAAATTATATCACGGTAAACTTTTCTGAGATATCGTGGATAGCAAAATATCTTTTATTTATGCTTTTTCAATAAAAATGACAAACTCCGATTGCTTCGCAGCTGAGCTGGTATTAACATTCTGTACGGTTTCAAATCTTTAAAACTGTAACGTGTCAATATTCACTTATTTGATTGTTTGTTTGTTTGTTTGTTTACTATAATAGGAATATAATGGAATCTGACTGGGAGAAGTTGATTTGATGTTAAAGTTTTGTACTGTTTAAAATCTTTAAAATTGTAATATACGTTTTTTTTTTTTACAGATTTATTTATTTGTCTTTATATTTATCTATCGATCTATCGATCTATCTATCTATCTATCTAGCAGCTGATTTGAGGTTAAACATTTTTTTAAACCTCTAAAATCGCTAAATTAAAAATTGTAAAAAATAGATTTTTTATCTTTTATTTTTCTTTACAAACCGATCAAAAAGAGCTGATTCAGTGAAAAAGTTTCGTACTCTTAAATCTCTAAAACTGTAAATTGTTCGTTTTTTTCTTTTTCTTTATTTACTTATGTTTATTTATTCATTTGTTTACTTTCACAGACTCTGACTGGAAGCAGACGATTTGACATTAAACCTCTGTACTGTTTCAAATCTCTAAAATTGTAAAATGTTAATATTTTACACTTTTTTTTTTTTTTTTTTTTTTTACAAATGAAGTGAATTATTTATATATTTTATTTTTACAGACTCTCAGCAGGAACGGTCTAACGTTAAAGTTTTGTTCTGTTTTAGATCTTCTAAATTGAAAAGTTAATATTTTTATCAATATTTTTAAATATGTTTACTTTTTTTTAATTTTAGAATACTTTAGAATACTGAATTCGGTTTTAAAATTTTAAATGTTTAAATTTGTAAAATGTTAAAAGTCCCTCTTTTCTATAGTATTAAATAGTATATAATACTAGATAATAGTATTATCACAGAAATATCTAAAAATATCCTCTTATAATGTTGTATGTGTGTGTGTGTGTGTGTGTGTGTGTGTGTGTGTGTGTGTGTGTGTGTGTGAGATGCTCTATAAAAACCCTGGGCCCATAAAAGCTGGAGGTCACGGCACAAAACTACTCAGTGCACTAAATGAAATGCTTTCTACAGTAATAACACGTGACACGGCTCTTTATGGCTGTCAGCGGTTCGCTTTCTTCATTATCTATTCTAATGAGATTATTACCAGCTGGTTAGAGAGGCTGAAGCTACACATATCAAATGCTAATTATGACTCTTTATTTTGTAGGAGCTAAACGGTGATTTATATCAAAGATCTTGTATTAAGATCTCATTTTAAGATCTCGACGTTCATGTAATAAAGCAACATCCGGGAACAAACTGAGAGAAGAAACTAACCAAGTGAGTGTCCATGAGAGGACAGTGACTACAGGTGATGATAATATCACACAACCTGTGTGTGTGTGTGTGTGTGTGTGTGTGTGTGTTACCTTGTAGGTACATCTCCTCCCCTTCCCCGAACATCTGCTCACAGCGCACACATCTGGCACACGTCGGATGGTACTGTTTATCTCCAGCCTGCAACGCACAAAGCTCAGTATAAGGAATTCAATGAAATTACGCTGTTAGAGGAAAATAATCAACGATGGGGTGGTGCAATCACCGTCACAAGCGGATTATTTTCCTAACAACAGCAGGAAAAGTCCCAGAGTGTTTTATTCCTCTGATACTACAGCAAATGAGCACATTCTTTATTCACTAAAGAATGGTATGTTTATTCATTTATAGTTATGTTTAATGTCCATGAAACAAGCTAGTTCCTGTTCTCACTTACATTATAGCAGCTACAATCAGTCTTTCCCTCACCAGCCAATCTTTTTTTCCTTTATTGTGGAGTTAATAAAACAAACAAACAAAGCAGAAGAAGCCGCAAAGCGTAAACTCGTCTGTCTTGAAGATGTCGGAAATTTTACTGTTACAAAACACTGACACTGGAGACTCCTTCCATGCTAAATTAAAGCTAATGTACAGAAAACATCACCATATCAATGACTATTATATCTCTATTTGCTAAATATCAACATGTTTAGTACAGGCACAATTTTTTTAAAGTTATGTTAGATCTTTATGTTGTATAAATCTGAGCTAGCGATCTGAACCCTCGACATGCTTGGACTGAATCCAAACCATTAGAATAACTGTAGTGCCTACATCGTGGAGACTTGTGCGTGTGGTTGTATGTTCTCCAGTGGTTAATGATGATGTTAGTGAGACAACAGTGGTATATAGTTATAGCAAAGCAGTGGAGATGAGTAAAGAAATGTCTGATCCTGAGCCGATTTCCAGGTAAATACACACCTCACCGTCACACAAAATTCCAGACAAGTCCCACCAGGGGGCACCGTCACACCAGCATGACACTAGGCCTCGATTATGCCTGTGTGTTACAATTCATTCATTTTATACCGAGTGATGAATTAGCAGGGCGGAATAAACTAATTTATATGATCGACATGTCACATTTAGAAAATTAATCCAAGCCAGATCTCTTCACTGTAGGCACATAATCACAGACACGACGAACACAGACAGGTAGACTCGGATATAAACAGCATATGACTGGATCACATCTATTTATAATAACAGACCTACATTGTATTGTCTATTCCCTGACAGAATGAAGACAAACTCCGGAAATAAACTCATATTAGCTGAAAGCAGAACCCAAGCAACATGGTGCTGAGTTGATTAATAAATCTGACATCATGTTGGGCCATAATACTAGCTCACCCTTTTAAAATAAATAAAATAAATAAATACATGTAATAACGTAATAGTGGCATAACCCAATCCTGCACAATAACGGTTAATAATCTACGACCTATAAGATGTTATATAGATGAAAATCACTCAAAAACTGTTTCCAGTGTCTTTCATATAGACCTGAGGTCTGTTAATCTCATTGAGTTCGATGCTATAAGAAAGATTTTAGGGGTATTTAGATTTCAGAGAAGTTTGTGACCCTGAGCGTGACCTTCACAACTATTCACGTGAAAGCCAACTTTCTAGCTGTCTAACCCACTGAAATACTCAGATCTACTGATGGAGAGCTTTATGAATAATAAAACCACTCGGTACGATTAGATACGGCATAAAAATAGTTGTAAGATTTGTGAAAAATGGCTTTAAAATCTCGTAACGTTCATTACACGTCCGCCTGGCGGTGTGATGAACGTTCAAGATCAATAACCTTTGACCTTTCCCGCCTTGCGTGTCCTGTGATTACGTTACGATTCTCTGAAACGGAAAAATAACCGCGTCCTGTCGCAAATATAATGCTGGATATTAAAAACAAAGGACTTACAAGACAAAATGCATTATTATAATACTTTCACTAGAAATCATTCATTTTGTGAAAAGTCAAAGTAAACTTTGCAGACGACTTTTTAAAATTCATTCCCACCCCATGTGACAGCTAAAGGTGCCAAAAGCATATTATTACAAATATATAAGGCATCTAAATCAAGTGTTGCTTTTTCGTCTTTATTTCAAGGGTGCCAATAAATTTGGACTTGGCTAATGATATCACATTATCTCCTTTACAATTGTTGAAGCATATGATCTGACTCTCCTACTCTTCCTTGTATCTACACAAGACAGCAGATATTTGAGTATTCCCATCATGCATTTCTTCCCCATAGGCCTCAGGAGCAGAAGCAGAGCGTGAATTAAGCCGCAATGGACTCAGCTCACTGTCATCTCTCTCTCTCTCTCTCTCTCTCTCTCTCTCTCTCTCTCTATAATTATAAACATCTTCATCAGTTAGAAAAGATAAAAAGATGTTTTGCCTCTCTGAATGTCATGACATTTTCCGGAACACACACGAATCCCAGCCATTACAGTTCAGTCAAAATGGAAAAAAAATAAATCAGCGCTACGCAAAAAAACCAACCATAAATCAACACACATTCCGGTGAGATTCTAACGATTTCCAACCGGGTTTCCACCTCAGTCCCTCCTTCCCCTCACAGAGCCATGAAGGGTGCCATCATATATGCATTATTTATATATGGCCTTATTAATAATCACATTCTTAACAAAAGAGTGTTTGGCGAATAAAATGCAGTCGATCTGCCAGGACATAGCCAATGTTTAACCCGATGTTGATATCAAGTAATTAAAGCTCATCTGTCTTCACTAAGCACTAATCCCAGTCAGGGTTGTGATGGACCCGGAGTCAATCCCGGGAATGTTGGTTGTGAGGTGGGAATCGTGTGGGATCATGAACACGCACACACGCACACATTCACACACTCGTTAACACCTACAGGCAATTTAGTTTAGCCAGATCACCTACCGGCACGTCTGTGGGAGGTGGGAGGGAACCGGAGAACCCGGAGGAAACCCACACGGAAACATCAGACACTCCACATAAACCGTAACCCGAGCTCAGGAGCGAACCAGAGACACCGGAGCTGCGAAGTTACCTGCTGCACCAGCACGCCACGCTAGTCATTAAAATCTATCTCAAAATACGCTTCCGAAATTTGATCATATCTGAACATATTCAAAAATGTTCACGTACTTTCTTTAAACGATATGATCAAGAGTCATCAGAAGCTCAATAAGTAATCGATCGCGTCCCTAACACACACACACACACACACACACACACTTTTTTCCACATTACACTGTACGGCTCTGTATACTTCTATACAGAAACACTTGCACTATGAGAAAACATTTTTTTGTACACTATAGCTCTGTATATCTGTTTTTATTTCAAACATATCCTATTTATGCACATTCGTATTCTACATATCTTTCCTCTAAACTCCCTTATCGTATAATCTATTAGATTTTATTTTATATTATTATAATTTCTATTATGTATCATTGTTGCACTGTGGGACGAGGCACTAAGGAAAAACATTTCACTACATCAATACATCACATGTATGTAATATGTATGTGACAAATAACGCACAGTTTAAGTCAAAAGAACTTTGTTTTCATCGGAATAACTTCATCTGTGTTTATTTTTCACTACGCAGTCTTGTTCAGTGTCCTAAACCACATCTGTACCATCGCTAGCTATAGCACTAGCTATAGCTAAACAGCTTCCTAGCTCAAGTGTAGCGTGAACATTTGTTTTTTTTTAAATTATTTAAAAATCTGCTTAAGGCAAACTGTATTCATAACACTACTTATGATGCGTAAAAAAAAATTATTATGAACCTTAAAGGGCTCCATTAGTCAAAATAAATCACGATGCCACATTAGAACGATGGTCTAATCTAGCTGCAGTTCCTTACGTCCCATCAGCCTACGGAGTGTGTTTCCATAGCAACAGTGTGCCACTATTGACCTATATGTCAGGTGCATTTATCATGACTGAACCCTTGAAATGCACAAACACGGCTGATCGGATCGACCGAGTCAAGCCCTTTTTTTCTTCATAAGCATTCGTATCGACACAGACATTGCTGATTACAGGACCTGGCTAAATTTATTATAAAATTCAGAGATAACTGATGTGACAGTGAACTCGCTGAAGTTATTCATCTATCAGCGAGCGACTACAGTAGATTAGATGTTCGTATATTTCCAAATAAATACCTCCACATGGGAGTCTACTGCACACTATGGCAGCCCACAGAATGCTTCATACACATACGCTCTAGCGCCACCAACAGGCCAAGTTTGGACATACGTTTGTAATAATAACTCCACAACACAATGCTGTAGAAACGAGCTCAGTGAATACCATGATGTTAATTTCCGCCATATTGAATTTTCCACCGTTTAGATTTTTCCAAAAATACTTTTCTCGCTTCTTCTTCCTACGAATTCTGTCCGATCATCATGAAATTTGGATCACAGCAGCATCATTTTTGATACATGAAACCTTTTTTCTATAATACGCAAATGAATTTAACAGCAATATCTCAGCAACGGCATGAAATATTCAGCCCGAACGCTGTACGTGAGAGAAAGTCCAGGACCTAAAGGACTCCAACAAACACGTTTTGTCTACATTCACCTTTAGGGGCAGTATAATTCACGAATGAGTAAAACCACTCATAACATTTGAACCAATCAGCATCAAATCATGATTCTTCTTTCTGCTGATTCCCTGGAAGGTACCAAGTGTTACTGATGTAATGAATTTGAGTCGGCCATTTTGAGCTTCAACAAAAAACTGTTTTTCCTCCACAAAAAATCTGTCCCATCGTCATGAAATTTGGATCACAGCATTCTGAGACCAACCGGAACAAATCTTTTTTCTCTAATATTTGATATGTGAGATGCTTTATCCATAACATAACCAGGAAGTGAGGCCATTTCCCAGTAACGGCTTGATGTAATGACACCAAATTTGGTCGATATCCTTAGGAACAAGTGCTGATGGTACCAATGGCTACTGGTCTTCCTCTGTCGCTAAGGAGTACGGCCAGAAAGTGCTTGGCCCCCTTAATCACTGCTTGCAGCTAGATTTAGATTTGATCTTGGAAAATATAATGAAATATTTTGAAACACTTGTAAAATACCTACCACAGATGTTTTTTTTCCTGTAGGGTTTAGTTATCTCAGCAATCGCAATTGTGTCACTGATGGTTTAATGAAAAATTAAATAAGGGCAGATGTTCAGCTGTTCCATGTCGCCTCACACAAACCTCTTTGTTCAAAACATTTAATAAATAGCAGCAAATCCATTCAGGAACATAAATAAAAGCCCACTGAACAATTCAGTGTTTATTTACTGTTTACTGACAGACAACGTTATATTGTTCTTTAAACCCAATTAATATGTTTTTTTAAACAATTATTGCTTTTTTTTAAACAATTTTTAATTTTAATTTAATTTTTAAACATTTGTTTTTTAAATAATCATTTTTAAACAAAATTCTAAAAATAAATAAAACTATTATGTAAATTAAACTTAAATCTTAAATTTTACCAAACCACTCCAACAGTGAATGAGCACTATGTCATTATTAAAAATTATTCAAATGATTTCAAAATGAAAAAAAAAAAAACTAAAATATTTTTCATTATTTGTAGTAATAGTCCTTATCACCGTACTTTATCCAAATAAAAACTAAATGTATGTAATTAATCTATTTTGAAAAAAATCTTTGAGGTTGTTGATGTTTAAAGAACTGTATATTTAACTAGCGGACTAATTATATATATATATATTTTTTTTAAAATGTAGTTTGTACATCACTTTTAACACTTCACTTTCTCACAAAGCAGCTTTACAGAACTCTGGATATAAATGTAGATCTGTAATAAACAGCGGCGAGGAAAAGCTAATTATGACTAAATAATACTCGCAAATTCCTTATTTACTCTTCTGTTTTTAAGAGAGAAAGAATCTGAGGTTTTTTTTTTTTCAACAATAATGGTATATACAGAGAGTTTCTGAATGAGAGGACTGAGAGTTTCTTTGTGTCCAGGGGCCCTGAGCGTCGCCCCCGGTGGGAATATAGTGTACCAGTGTGAAGCAGACTGAAACACAGCCTTTCTGTGAGACACACACACACACACACACACACGCACACACACACCGACACACAACACTTGCCCCTGCCATGACCCATCCACAGTTCCATTTATCTCAGCATTTTTTCCTTCAGCAGTCACAGCTATGTGGTATATGAGCACGGACAGGGTGACATCGACTCTCCGTACCTCCAGCACTTTCCCTGTGATGTACTTCTTGCAGTTCTCACACTGGATGCCGAACATGGCGTGGTAGTCCATCTCGCAGTATGGAATTCCATCCCTGTAAACATGAGCGCACACACACACACACACACACACACACACACACGAGTTTTAACCGTAACTCATGTTTAAGGTGGGCGATATGACAAAAGTGCCATACTGCGATACGTGAAGTGATCACGACACACGATATGCATCATGACCTTCATTTTTCAAAACGAAACAATGCAAACGTTAGGAGGAAAAAAAAGTCCATTCGACATCTACAAAAAGTACAGAGCCTTGCACAAGTATTCACCCCTCTTGAACTTTTGATCCAGACGCATCGATTTAAAAGGCAACAACCGAAATGAATCGAGGCAACAATCATGAATTGATTAATATCGAAAAAGGACAGAGAAATAAATTCATGATATTAAACTGATCTGTTAACAGGCGAGCAAGATGATTAGCCTGCAACTCTGATACTTATAAAATAATCCTCCTCCACATCATCATCATCATCATCATCATCATCATCATAATACACAAATTAACGTTAGGCCTACCGCAGATTCTACGACTGAAGACTGCTGAATTAAACTTCATCGTAGCCGAATCAGTGGTAATGTTAAATATTTAATCTTTGCCTTATGAATCACAATTGTACCAAACTGTAGCAGATTCAGTGGTATCGCCAAAATTGTATTGTTTCCTTATGAATCGAAACTGTATCGCAGCGTAGCAGGTACAACAGCGTCGTCAAAAAAATAATTATTGCCTTATGAGTCAAAAAATATTGTATTGCTGGAGATTCAACTGTATCATCAAAAAAAAAAAACCTTTAAAAAAACCCTGCTGCTTTATGAATTGAAACTGTGTCATATTGTGTGGAAGCCTGAGGTTTACACCACTGTAAAATAGCCCAAAATAAGGAAGTGGGGAGAAAAAAAATCAATATAGTTTACAACAAAAAAAAAAAAGGGGGTAAATAATTATGCAAGGTACTGTATTTAATCAGGAAGTGAAATTTAAACAAAAATAGACGAAACACCCGAGAACACACTGCAGTATTAATATCATAATATAGTATTCTCATATCATCCGTCTCTATTGCATTAATCAGTTGTATTTAATGAATATTATTAACAACACATATTTTTCATTTCAGGTCAAGTCGCTCAGCACCGGCTGCTTGTGGGCGTGTCCTATCTTTAGTTTACTCTAAGTTGCCATGGTTTCAGCAATATTTACACAGGCTAGCTACAGAACGTACACAGAACCACCCATTTGATCACAAATCTGACGTCTTCCCCCTAAAAAAAGTGAAATTCTGGATGGAAATCACTTGTGTATGTTTAGAGGGCTAGTGGTACTGAAATGTAGAAAATTAAACACATTACAAAATACAAGTGTGCACTGGGACTCGACAAAAATGTTGAGAGAGCTGGCGGCCAGATATGAAAGAAAATCCATGTTTATTAACACGGTACTGATACGGTGTTAGCGTGTGACGCATTTACTCTTTACTCCTTTCATTCATTCATCTTTATTAACTATTTAATTCCGGTCAAGTCTTGGCGGGTTAAATGATTTGACTTGTTCATATTCTGAGAAATAAATTCGTCAGAAAATATCACAGGTGCAGGCGATAGTAAGTGCGAGCAGGGTAGGTCAGAAATCCTTCGGGAGCAAGCGGGATTGGTCAGAATTCCTTCAGGAGTGGGCGGGAATAGGATTAAAAAAGTCCCGTGCACAACAGAACGATACTAGTGCGAGCTAATGTGGTCAAAGTGACTCAGATAATCAGTACCGTTGAGTTATGCTAGAATTAAGATGGGTCAGACTCAGTTATATAGCATATTACATTACAGTTAACACTGATAACGCACACACACACACACACACACACACACACACACACACACACAAACACACACAGTGTGCAAAGCACTGACTTGCTGATGTACTCAGCATTGAGCACTTTGTTGCACACTTTGCACTTGAAGCAGCCCAGGTGCCAGTGCTTTTCCAGAGCCACCAGCGACTGCTCGTTCTTAAACTCCTTCCCACAGCCACAGCAATCTGCCCAGAGAGAGGAAAGAGAGAAAAGAGACAGAGATCACAAGTCTAGAAGGACAGGACAGCATGATCATGACCATCATCTGCTTTATCCCAACCTGTCACGGTATCAAAACCCAACCACACACCTGCTATTAAACCCACTCTGTCTTATAGCTCCATAACACATATACTCTAGATATCTACATTTTCTGCTCACAGTTGTATAGATATGAACACAAACATATGCTGAATGAATGCAAACTGTCTAAATTAGTGAATCTTACTTAATAGTAATGTTTATTACTATTAATGGTATTGCGTCTTGCATTTTTATGAACTGGCAAAATCCTCTCAAACATCCACATTTACAGAGGAAGCTAGACTTTTCTTCTAAAATTTCACGTCATGCTGTTGGCTGTAAGAATCAGAAAACGTGTTTGTAAACACGTTTGTTTTTTAGCGCGTACTATCGAATCGGACTAATTTCCAATCTAACAGAAGACGGTTGTGGTTACAGATAATTAGGAGGGATACTCGATCCGAGGAGCTCCGTCTCTGCAGCGCCCATTTCGCCTCGGCACATCAGGGAAGTTAGCACGCTAACTAAGAATTCAGTTAGCTAACGTCTATTTTTGGTGCTTTAACAATCCTACGTAGCTCGCCAAACATCTGCATCAAGAAACTAGCTAGCTAACATTTGATCTAGGTCACGTTCTTACTGAGGAGTTCCCTAATATGGACATGTTTTAGCTAGCTAACTTTGTTCAGCTAACAAATGAGTTTATGGAAAGCCTAAATCTAGAATGTATGAGGGGAAAAAACCTGCCGTCTGTGCATTGGTTTAGTTTTAACGGCTCTGTTATCCTCTATCTGAAACCAGTAGATGCTACAGTAAATGTTTTTCCAATGACCAGAATAATATTAGCCCTATTCAGCCGGGATTCTTTTTCCATGGTGACATCTGTAATAAAATATTTGCCTCTGATTAAAA
>JAKKZJ010000012.1:22072324-22084284 GCA_033441845.1 Pangasius mekongensis | reverse complement strand
TACTCTGGCACAGTAAGGCGTGGGTATGGTTTACACATACCTCACAGCCCTGAAGTGAGCCCTGCCACGCCCTGCACACTCACAAATACCAGCGCCAGGTTACATTCAGTCACTCGCATTTTGAAATAATATTCTCATCAGCGCTCTGTGACCAGCTATATTTGCTCACGGCTTACTTACGCTGCCCGTCACCCTGTTTTTGCTGCATACCTTCAGTCCTCATAAAAACATGGCATCTCATGACTCTGGCATGGGCATCTCATGCCACTCAGATGGTACACACATAGCTAAAGCTCCGTGTACGTCCAGGGGGGTTCAGAGCAAAAGCCAAACACGCTGTGGTGACACGAACGCTCAGTCCTTCACATGACACTTCCAATCTAACACCCTAAAGAATATAAAAGTGACAAGGTATAGACATGATGATTCGCCACCAGTGCATGCATTACTGCTGTAGATGTCATCATCAGTATATCTCCCTTTATTATCCTTAACACAAACTACATTTTTCTCCACTGACTTGCAGCACAGATGCACTTATATCTATATCTGTTGAAACTGTATCTGATACTGTGTTTTGCAAAAAAAAAAAAAAAGTGTTCTCTGTACTATAGACATATGCACACACTATCTAATAACAGATAGAAAATGTAAATTCATTAATTGATACACAATCCTAAACAATACACCTACACTTAAGGCTAGGTGTGGGGCAAATTGCCTAAAAATATCATATCGCAATTCCTGAAAGCATTTCTACGATACACGAAATGTATCATGATATACAGGTTTTCTCACAACCTACTGTATATTAAGAAACAAATGTATAATAATAATTTTATACATTTCAAAAATATATAAACAGAGAAAATAATTTAACAGTGAAAAAGAGAAAGAAATTCATAAAAAAATTAAGGTAAGATTAATTATAAATATTAACATCACGTCAGCTGATTATCTTTATTTACATTTTTATTTATATTTATCACGATATTGATATTATAGCATCTTATATTATTATACCATCATACATCTTATCGCCCAGCCATAGTTACGGCTTGGACTGATGCCAAGAAAAATAGATCAAAAACAAAAAACACAGAGATTACAGCTCTTATTATTCATGTTTAGATAGATAGATAGATAGAGAGGGGGCTAGAGAGAGAGAGAGAGAGAGAGAGAGAGAGAGACAGAAAGATCAGCAGTTAAAGTCACAGAGATCACAGACGTCACACTTTTCCCCCATTCTGATGTTTGATGTGAACATTAACTGAAGCTCTTGTCCTGTATCTGCATGATTTTATACACTGTGCTGCTGCCAGATGATTGGCTGATTAGATAACTGCATGAATGTGCAGGTGTGCAGGTGTTCCTAATAAAGTGGACAGTGAGTGTAAGCATGCAAGAACAATTTTTTTTAATGCATTTTAATGTATTTTTCTCTTCTCTTTTGATGCAGTTAAAGGTTGCTCTTATATTGTGTAAAAAAAAAATTGTGTAGAATTGTTAATGATTCGGCTTTCACAGGTTTACGAAGCTGCATTTAGCACTACGGTACTTTGGCAAATACTCCGAAAACTCGAAAAGTGATGAGTCTTAATATTACTATGGCTCTTTTCGAATTCTGTAAAGAATACAGTAACAGCTCATAGCTTTAAGGTTCTTCGTGAACACGGCCCTTGACGATCAACCAGCCTAGATTTCACCAGGCATGAGTCAGTGAAATTCCAATCAATGTCCTGATGAATAAAACAACATCCTTCCAAGATCACCTGGACCTGGCACAGGACTGAGGAGCTCCTGTTGACAAGGTCACCTTGACAGGAGAGAAAGAATGAGAGAGAGAGACAGAGAGAGAGAGAGAGAGAGAGAGGAGGCCTGATCGCTCTCATTTCACTCCTATACACACTGTTCAGATTAGTCAGGGTCTAATATAACCACATACTGATCCAATCACTGCATCAGAATCCTGATTCAAAATCTCTGAATAGAGTTACAAGAGCACTAAGTCAACATGTTGCTGCAAATCCAGAACTTAGTGGAGACTTAACATGAAAAAATCCGGAGCTGGGGATTTGCAAAAGCGAGAGGAAAAAAAACTTAAAAAGACAGAAAGGCAGTTGAGTATAATGGAGAGTAATGACAGAGTGATAAAAGAGAAGAGTGTGTAAACAACAATGTTTGCAGTTCAGCAACAGCTAATTATGCTGCTGTACCAGCTCTGGTGATCAAACACTAGATCAGAGAGTAAACAAATACAAGCAAATTCAGCTCCCACTGTACACACACACACACACACACACACACACAAAACTGTACTCAGACTAGAAGACATCAAACTGCCTAGTGATAAGAAAAGAGATCACATGACCCTCATTTTATCCTTCCTGTCCATTATAGCTTCCAGGTTAAGATTCTTTTATTAGTCTTTTAAAGCCCTTCACAGATTTGCACCTCCTTCCATTACTGATATACTCAGATCCCATATTCTGCCCAGACACTGTAGCCCTACATTATGTAAGGAATAAACACTCTGTGTTGTGCTGTTACAGGAAATTTACATGTGGCAGACGCTCTTAACCAGACCGACTTACAGAAGTGTTTTAAGTCTCTATCAATAAATACATCCTGATACAGGTTCATAGGTAACAGACTATGAATACAATCAGTCTAAAAACTCTGTTAAGGAGGTAATATAGTAAGAAAAGCACACAGACAACACATTTTTTGAATTAAAAAGCTAATTTAAGTACTTCATGAAGAGGTAGGTCTTTAGATCTCGTTTGAAGTCTGGCAGTGACTCAGCTGTTCGGACATCTAGGGGAAGTTCATTCCACCAACTAGGTGCCAGGACAGAGAAGAGTCTTGATGCATGCGTTTCTTGTACCCTGAGAGATGGTGGGACCAGTCGAGCAGTGCTAGAGGATCGGAGGGAGTGTGGTGCAGTGTGGGGTGTGATAAGTGCTTTGAGGTAAGTGGGTGCTGGTCCGTTTTTGGCTTTGTAGGCAAGCAACAGTGTTTTAAATCTGATGAATGTGAAGTGAAATGTGGCCAAGTATGGTGACCCATACTCGGCATTTGTGCTCTGCATTTAACCCATCCAAGTGCACGGACACAGTGGTGAACACACACCCGGAGCAGTGAGCAGCCTTTTTTGCTGCGGCGCCCGGGGAGCAGTTGGGGGATCGGTGCCTTGCTCAAGGGTCTCACCTCAGTCGTGGTATTGAGGTCATTCACTCCCCCCACCTACAATCCCTGCCAGACCTGAGACTCGAACCCACAACCTTCAGGTTCACCTTTGGGTTGCAAGTCCGACTCTCTAACCATTAGGCCATGACTGCCCCAAGCAGCTACAGGAAGCCAGAGGAGGCCAGAGGAGGGAGCACAGCAATGGGGTGGTGTGGGAGAACTTAGGAAGGTTGAAAACAAGTCGTGCAGATGCATTCTGGATCAGCTACAGAGGACGAATGGCGCTCAGAGGAGCGAGTTGTAGTAGTCCAGTCTTGAAATGACAAGGGACAGAACAAGCACCTGAGTGGCCTGTGTGGACAGAAATGGACAAATCCTTCTAATCGGCATGAGCGTGTTAGATTAACAATGTGAGAGGAAAAACACATGGTTACCCCAAGGTTGCGTGCAGTAACCGAAGGTGAGATCAGAGAGTTGTCCAGGGAGATCACAAGATCCTGACGTGGGGATGAATCACCTGGGATGAACAGCAGTTCAGTTTTGCTGGGATTACGTTTCAGCTGATGAGCTGCCATCCATGATCATATGTCTGCCAGACATGCTGCGATCTGAGCAGAAACATGAGTGCCTGAGGGAGGGAAGGAGAGGATGAGTTGAGTGTCATCCGCATAGCAGTGGTATGAAAACCCATGTGAGGATATGACCGCACCATGAGATCGAGAATAGAGGGAGAACAGAAGAGGACCAAGTACTGAGCCTTGTGGGACACTAGTGGAGAGTCTGCATGAAGCAGATGTGGATCCCATCCACATCACCTCCACCTTCCTCCAGGCAGGAAGCAAACCATTGCCATGCTGTGCCAAGACTCCAAGACTCAAAAGGATGGACAAGAGAGTCTTGTGGTTGACTGTGTCAACCGCTGCTGAAACGGCTGCTCGAGGAGGATGAGAACTGATGACAGTTTGGCTGATCTAGCAGCATGGAGCTTCTCAGTGATCAGCGATAGGATGGTTATTTATAGGATGTTTTTTTAATTAAATAATAAACAAAGATTCATGCTTTTTATCCAGTTATAGTTACATTTAATGTTGTAGAACCTCCATGAAACAACTTAGTTCCTGTTTTCACTTATGTTACAGCATCTATAAACAGTCATTCCCTCACCAGCCTCTCTTTTTTCTCTTTTATAAAGTTAATAAGACCAAAAAACCCTGCAGCTTATCATCTTTTGGAACTGCAAAGCGTAAACTCCTCTGTCCTGAAGATGTCAGAAAACTTAAAACCTCTGATTGATATAAAGAGCTGACACTGGAGACTCAATTGTTTATTTTTAAAATCCGTTTATGTGGAGCGTCCACTGTACAAGTCTCTGTGAATGAGCTGTTACTATAGAAACAATAACGCATTAATATAAACCTGCGCTTTGCAGATGCACTACTGTCAAAGCTGCTGTTATAGAAAACTAATCAACACAACTTCAAATTCTGACCAATCAGAATCCAGAATTCAACAGCACTGTGGAATAATTATACTTAATAAACGGTGGGGTTACACATGGCAGATTATAGTATTAAATAATAATGTTTTTCATTTGGGATAAAAATGTCACTGTTTTAAGATGACAAGAAAGACAGTCTGAGACAGTCCTTAGCATCTCATATGAATATCTTCTGCTCCAAAGTCACCGTATGTGGATATAGTGTATAAGCACACAGACAACATTTCATTTCAGAGAATAAACACAGTCCAGAAATAATGATACACAAAACAAGGAAATCGACTGACATCGGTTTGGTAACTCAACTCCAAATGGACAAACGAAAAGGTTTTTGGGGAATGCAATCTCACTAATGCGCTGAAGGAGAGGGTCAGGATATGCACTTTGGGGAAAGAGCAGTGAAATGCAATCTGCTCTCAGCCTGCTAGCTCTCTCTCTCTCTCTCTCTCTCTCTCTCTCTCTCTCTCTCTCTCTCGCTCATTTACGCCATCACATTAATGTATGCTCCAAATCAGGCGGAGGCTTGCGAGGCTGATTTGACATTTAAAGACCCACTATTCTTGTGAGCTCATGTTCAGTGAATGTTCAGTGTCATGTTTCCAGGAGAAGGAAAAGCCAATCACTAATGCAAAAGCAGTCTGAAAAGTACAGATAGGTTTTTATTATTATTATTATTATTAATAATATTATTGCTAATTACTGTTAGACTTGTCCTTAGGCCCTTGTATTTCCCCTCATTTTCTCCCCATTTCTGTCCTATCATAAGACAGCGACCATCCAGGGGAGGGTGAGGGTTATCACGTGCTTCCTCTAAGAGGTGTGACGCCAACCCCTGTATCTTTTCATACTGGGTCACAGGGCAGACTATCACACTCACAGGAATGCGCTATTCCACATACATGAGCTCACAGACGCCTACGATTGGCTAGTCTCACTGCAACTAGCCAATTTTTTGCTGTCCACAGATGGCTGTGACATCATCTGGGTTGGAGCCAGCAACCTCTCAACGAAAAGGATGAAACACTTTTCTTTTGCGCCACTCAGAAGCCTCCTCAGATCCTCGTTTTCAGCTTGTGTCCCGCTTGTCTTTCCCGTGTCTTACTACAGCTCTGCACACCACTCCCTTTTTCAGTCCTTTATCACCCGTCATCCCATTTTCTTTATCTTATTAGACTGTTTTTGAGCTTGTGATCCTATCGTTGAGCCTAGTACAGGATTAGCTCAAATACAGACACTGCACTGTGACTTCTCTCGTTGTGAAGTATTTCACGTTGTCCTTTTTGAGAGAGAGCCCACGTGTGTAGAAGCATGAGCTTATGGTTAAAAATCTAATTCAGAACCTTCCTTTGCTCTGCTTTCATTACTGTAAAATTCAAACAGTAAATACGCACTCGACTCTTTCAAACAGAGGACAAGTTTTAATTTATCACTCTTTAAGGCTCTTGAATCCTTGAACCTGATTGGTCAGAAGGTGTTGACTGTCCTTCTGTAACAGCATGGCTCTAACAACAGTGTCTGTAAAACAAATTAACTAAGGTTTATATTAATGAGCTCGTTCTGATACGTAATGGTTTCTATAGTAACAGCTCATTCACAGGGACTTGTACAGTGGACACGCCACATAAACAGATTAAAAACATGTAGCTGTTGCTATGGTGAGGAGATGTTTATGTAACATTTATGGAAGGAGTCTCCAGTAACAGTCAGAGGTAAAGCTGTAACTTTAAGTTTTCCGACATTTTCAGGAGTTTACGCTTTGTGGTTTCTCTGTAACATGACAAGCTGCATTTTTTTTTTCCCTTAAAAACTTCAAGAGAGAAAAGAGAGCGGCTGGTGAGGGAACAACTGTTTATAGCTGCTATAACGTAAGTGAGAACAAGCACTAACTTGTTTTGCGGATGCTCCACAACATTAAATGTAACCATAAAAGGATTAAACTATAAAGTTTTGTTCTTTTGTTTATTTTTTTTTTCTCCATCATATTTGATTCCTCACTTATTTTACAAAAAATCCTGTGTTAACTGCATATATGTTAATATGCTGCATGTCTTTTCTTTCTCCTTTTCTCCACCTTCCCCCTCTTTTATTAAAGGTTGCAGCAAAAAAAACCTTTCAATGACATCGTTTCACTTGCAGGATGAGAATCTCATCGATGAGGTCAGATTACTTTATAATATTTAAATTCAGGTAAAAGTTTACTTCAGCTAAAAATTCTAACAAGGAAGAATTTCTGTTTAAAACAGATATGTTTGAATAAAATACTTTATATGCACAGATCGCATACCCAGCATCGTTATCAGAGTTTCGTTATCGTTATTGTTTCATGCGATTTTTTTCCTGTTTTCTTAAGCGCTTCCATTTTGCAGCTCAGTAGAAGTAATATCGAATGGATATTGATATCAGCTGATACTCAAGGTTTCAGTATCAGTATTGTTATCGTAAACGAAAAAGAGGTATTGTGCCAGCTCTACTTATACTCCTTTTTTGCAAAAAACAAGGTTTGATGGGTGTCACTATTAAAATATCCTGACTAATATCTGGAGAACAATGATAACATTCAGAAAGCAGAAATCACCAGAATCACAGAGAGTTTCCCCTTAAAACTGGAGGACCAAAGAAGTCCCAGGCTGGAGAGAAGAAGTCCCAGGCTGGACAATAGAAGTCCGAGGCTGGACAATAGAAGTCCCAGGCTGGACAGAAGAAGTCCCAGGCTGGACAGAAGAAGCCCCTGGCTGGAAAACAGAAGGCCCAGAGCTAGATGACAGAAGGCCCAAGCTGGACAACAGAAGTCCCAGGCTGGACAACAGAAGTCCCATGCTGGACAATAGAACTCCGAGGCTGGACAATAGAAGTCCCAGGCTGGACAGAAGAAGTCCCAGGCTGGACAATAGAAGTCCGAGGCTGGACAACAGAAGTCCCAGGCTGGACAGAAGAAGCCCCTGGCTGGAAAACAGAAGGCCCACAGCTAGATGACAGAAGTCCCAGGCTGGACATTAGAAGTCCCAGGCTGGACATTAGAAGTCCCAGGCTAGATGACAGATGCTCCAGGCTGGTCAGAAGAAGCGCCAGGCTGAAAATTAGTAGACCCAAGGTGTACGACAGAAGCCCCTGGTTGGAGGGAAGAGGCCCTGAGCTGGGCTGTTCTTTATCATTAGAACCTTACAAGGTTTAGTTAAATTACAGTTACGTGAACCCCAGCTAATGAAAATGGCTTTTTTTTTTATTTAGTCCCTCACTCCTAGTGACAGCAATGAATAAAATCCATGAATGACAAAACCACTGAACCTTTGCTCTGCAACATTAACACATATTTCATCTACTAAAAGAAGCGAGGCGAAAGTGCACATCCTGTGACAGATTTACTGCTTCACCGGGAGGAGATGAGTAGAAGAGGAGGAGTAATAACTGTACAAACACTCCATCCTCCTCCAGCTATCATCTCTCTTTCTCTCTCTCACGCCGCTTCATAAATTATTCCCAGCCCTGCGTGTGAGCGTCATTAATATAAATGATCCTGAAACAACGTGCGAGAGAAAACAGCATGCTGACACAGGGGCCGTGTGTGTGTGTGTGTGTGTGTGTGTGTGTGTGTGTGTGTGTTTCTCTGCATCTAAATGCAGTACAGAACACAGTGTAAGGTGTTAGTTATTAGCATAGAGGAAGTGTTCATGATAAAAACAGAATCACAAAGTACAACAATACAGACAGACAGAGAGACAGACACAGACAGACAGACAGACAGATAGACAGACAGACAGATAGATAGATAGATAGATAGATAGACAGACAGAGTATAGAGACAGGTAAATAGATGAAGATAGACAGACAGGCAGAAAAATAGACAGCAAGACAGACAGATAAATAGACTGGCAGATAGACAGATCAACAGACAGTTAGACAGACATGCAGATGGACAGAAAGGCCGATAGATAGATAGATAGATAGATAGATAGATAGATAGATAGATAGATAGATAGATAGATAGAGCAACCTTCCAACATACAGACCAAGAGACACAAACAGATAAACAGATAGAGAGACAAACAGACAGACAATTAGATGTAAGACTGTAATTTCATTAGACACACACACACACACATACACACACACAAGATAATTCAATTTGATTTCAGTTTCATTAAGCAGCTTTTTAAATTTATCCTGATTACAGTGCACACTGTGAAATAAAATCTAAATCAGTCAATCAATCAATCAATCAGTCAATCAATCAATCAATAAATCTTCCCTGAACTTCGGAAGAGTCTTTAGACCTGATTCAGCATCAGTCTGGTGAAGCTCAGAGCATAACCCGAGCACAGAAGCACCATTTTCCCCTCATTTAACCCACTCCTGTAAACATGAGGCTCATTATCCAGGAGTTCGCTTGAATAATCAAATCAGTCTGTCATCTATTTTAATCTCATATCCAGGTCCTTTTATCCTTTTATACAGGAACTATGTGTAACTATGTACCTTCATACAGTAAGATGTGATGTGAAGTAAAGGCAAATGTTCAATTTTTAATACAGTGTATTAAAGTTACATGCCGAGCTGCTGTGTGCGTGTGTGTGTGCGTGTGTGTGTGTGTGTGTGTGTGTGTGTGTGTGTGTGTGTTTAATGGTAATTACTGACTCCCTCTCATTTCAGTCTAAAGCCAAGCGTGAGGTCTGAGGTGACCTCTTATCCCACACAGTTTCAACATTTTTTCTGAATCATAATCTGGTCTCTCTCCTATACTGTGGCTCGGACATGTGTGTGTGTGTGTGTGTGTGTGTGTGTGTGTGTGTGTGTGTGTCTTCATGTTAGATAACAGCGTGGACACTCAGGGGAATAACAGACAGCTGTGTTAGGGTGTTCTCAGTAGGGTGTAGGTCACATATTGTAGGACACACATTCTCTGGCAGTTCACGAATAATCACACACACACACACACACACACACACACACACACACACAGTAAGCCAACAGCATTTTAATATTAAAATTAAATTAGTGACAGCATTGCTACAATGCTCTGTGTATTATGTCTATTCATGTGATGCTCAGTCACAGTTATGTAAGAAATAAACCCCCCCATGTTGTGCTGTTATAGAAAAATAATCAACGACAGGGTGGTGTGGCGTTTTAAAGCGCTGATACTGGAGACTCCTTCCCTAAATGTTTCCTTCCAGAGAAGTTCATATAAACAATTACGCCATTAAAAGTTCCTTGGTGTGTTTGCAAATTCCTACAGAAACGGTAACGTGTCAGAACGGGCGCATTAATATAAACTCGTGATTTGTAGCTGCGCTACTGTCGGAGCTGCTGTTCTAGAAAAGTAATCAGCACCTTCTGACCAATCAGAATCCAGAACTCAACAACGCTGTAATAAACATTAGAATACGTAAGAATACGGCCCTGTGTTGGAGATCAAAGAGACCAAACTGCTATAAATGAATAAACCTGCTCTATTCCATGGTTTTATATCAAAGCTTATAAATCCATGTGATCGTGTTTATACTGGAGCTGTGTTTGGGTGGAGTGGAGTCTTCGAGGAGTTCTACACACCCCGCGGCGCTAAATAACATTGTCAAGCTGTCATGATCTGTTAGGAACAAGAGCAGACAGCCCAGTGAAAACGAGTCCAGGTTCTTTCCCAAAGCAGTGCATTGACCTGCCAGACAGCTATATAAACCTTCCGAAAGGGCTTACCAAAAACCCTATCGCTAGCTCATTCCCTGCTGTTTTGCATAGCAAATCTGAAGCTGTGAAAGGACAGTGTATGTTTCAAATACACACATTTCCTGTTAAGTTGAAACCAGATGCCTCCACACCTCACACACCCCATGCATGCCACTCATGATGCTTATACAGGTTGGTAACAACACCAAATAATGCACGAGCATAATGCTCAAATAATAATAATAATAATAACACAAAAAAATGGATCTGAGATTGTGGTTCATCTATCGATGAAGAACATCGATACTGAAGCATTATGAAGCATTATCGAAATAAACATTCAAGATTCAAGATTCAAAGAACTTTATTAATCCCAGGGGGAAATTGCTTTGCCATGTTACAAAAATTGAAAGTGAAATACTGAATGCTGAAAAAAAAGGCATTATTATAAAAAAACACTGCCATTGGCTGGGAAGATTTAATGAAACAAGTAGCACTCTTGGTCAAGGTGAAGGAGCTTCCTGAAGTTCTCAGGGACGTCATTATTAAACAATATCCGAACAGAAAAAGCTACAGAGCCATAACACAGCGCTTAAACATCCCTGTCAGTACAACTGGTTCGATAAAAGGTTCATGGATCCACAGACTAATCGTCCTAAGACAAGTGCGCTATGCAAGATTTCACACCACGCTCTCAGACTAGTGATACGAGAAAGGACAGCAGTCAGTAGAAAAGAGTTGCAGGACGTCCTGAAAGCAGCAGGAACAACGGTTACAGTTACAGAGAACAATGAACTGCTTTACTCTGCTAAAACACAAGCACAGAGATGCACATCTAAAAGCATTTAGACAGATCAGTGTACCTGACAGCACCCCAGCAAAGACACGTTTATGCAAATGAATGAGTTATTCCTTTACACCTGTGAACATGTAATTAATTATTCTGATATCTTTCCACAAACTCCTGTGAATACTTCTTGTACTTGTACAGTGACAATAAAGGTATCTTATCGTATTAAATGCATTCACTTAAATGCAGTCTATAAAACGGCTGCTGTGTGTTACAGACACACTCGTAGTCGTATGACATCATGTCTAAGCCGCAGTACAACTTTAACAGAGAAGGCAAACTTCAGCGATGGAAAATGTGTATTTATAGAGTGATCATAAAAGTGAAATATAGCAGCAAACAGCTATTTGCGGGGTCCAAGCACCTTCCATAGAACAATAAACAGACCACAGATGAACGTAGTGTTCGTGGCTCGTGACGCTAACACTATGAAATCCCTGCTGAAGGCTGATTGGCTGAGACCTGCCTTGCTTTTTTTAAATAATCATTCGATTTTTAAATTAAATTTCAGCTCAATCTGTTTTATGGATCCTGAGAACTTAACACCTCCCCCTGTAAATGACCACACCCCAAAAGTCCTCAAAATCTTATCCTTAACACAGGAGGGAGTGCTACCTACTGAAGAAGAAGAAGAAGAAGAAGTAAAGAAGAATATGAAGAAGAGAAAGAAGAGGAATAAAAGAACAAGAAAAAGAGGAAGAACATCACGAACAAAAGAAAGACAAGGAAGAAGAAGAAGAAGAAAAAGAAGAAGAAGAAGAA
>JAKKZJ010000012.1:22052002-22072224 GCA_033441845.1 Pangasius mekongensis | reverse complement strand
AAGAAAAAGAGGAAGAACATCACGAACAAAAGAAAGACAAGGAAGAAGAAGAAGAAGAAAAAGAAGAAGAAGAAGAAATCCAAATCTTATCCTTAACATAGGAGAAAGCACTACCTACTGGCCAAGTGACTCTACAACATATGGTTGTTCAAGAAGAAGAAGAAGAAGAAGAAGAAGAAGAAGAAGAGGAGGATGAAGAGAGGAAAAAGAAGAAGTTTTGGTGCTTGGACCCCTAATTAAAAAAACAGGAAATTAAAGCATTTGCTCTCTGGGAGCTTAAACTTCATTCACCTAAAACTGTTCAAGTAAACCCTGAGTAAACCTTATAATAACCAAATTAATAAAGTAAAAACAATTTATTATTTTTTATTTTAATAAAATAAAACACAGTGTATTAAATACCAGAGTCTGTTTTGTGGCCTCTGAAGTGTTCTCAAAAAAAAAAAAAAAAAAAACCCTCATCTGAATACATGAGCTAATTATAAATCATCACAGAGTGAGTGACAGGAGACCCCTGATGTGCTCTCACACACGCACATACACACACACACACACACACACACACACACACACACACACACTGTCTACCCAGTGTAGTTGAAATTAAACATTTGACAGGTCGTTGCTTTGCACCCAGACAAGAAGTGATGGAAAAAATGAAATTCATCCGTACTCTTTCTTAAAAAAAAAGATCAACTTGAAGTTTTATCTCAATTCCTGCCTTTCTTCTTCCCTTCTCTCTTTTCATCCTGTCTCATGATAATCACACCAACGAGCTGCCATTGACACAAAAACAACAAAAAACACTTTTACGCTATTTCCTGTAATGGAATACAGAGAGAAAAGAGAGGCAGAAAGAGTATCATGAACATGTAGGCTTAAAGGACTACACCAGCAATGTCAACATCACGTCTTCCTACCCTCACGTGTTTACTCCAAACTCACTCAAAACGGACGTCTAAAGGCAGCTGTGGGACTAAAGTTCAAATCAAACACTGTTATGAATTCTTCATTCTTTACAATAATTATACCAGAGAGCTGCTGGATTTCCTAATCATAAGATAAACAGCACAGATCTAAATATTTACACCTGCAACCTAAACGAGGTTTATATTAACACGCTCGGTACAATACGTTATCGTTTCTATAGTAACAGCTCATTCGCACGGACTCGCGTTGCACACGTGCCACATAATCCAAGCCCGGTTATATAACAAAGGAAAACGTGTGTAATCGCAGATGTGGCGAAGTTTTTCTCTAAGGTGTTTATTTAACATTTACGGAAGGAGTCTCCAGTGTCAGCGCTTTGTAACAGTCAGGAAGTTTCCTGATACAGGGGTTTAGTTCCTGTTCTCGCTTACGCTATAGCAGCTATAAACAGTCGCTCCCTCGCCAGCTGCTCGTTGTTCTTTCTTGACGTTAATTACACAGAAATATGCAGCTTGTCATGTTACCGAGAAACTGGAAAGAGCAAAATCCTCCGTCCTGAAGATTCGTGTCTCGTGGGCATCCCATAAACTTTAATATAACTGTCAACTGTTAAAACGTGTGATGTGTCATTCGCTCATTAATAAATTAAAAATTTTAATTGTCAGCAAATCGCTGTGGTATCTGTGGAATACTATATCTGACATACAGACTCAAAAAGTATTCAAAATACTCAAAGTTTGTTGAGTCTAATTCTTTATTATTATTATTATTATTATTATTATTATTATCATCAGGAATGCATTACAGGAATCCCGAAAGCCTGGGATCCTTGTTTATGTCTTATGATTGCGTAAGTCTGATGGTACATGAACACCACAAAACCTCCGAAAAGGGTAAATAACCTGAAATTCCTTCTTACTGCATCACTCCAATGTCAAAAAAAAGTAATATTTTTAAGAACAGCTTTATCTCAACTTCCTCTTGTCCGTCTCATCCTGAGATTTTACTGTTAGAGTGTTACAGCTGTAGTTTTGAATCTGAGTTACGATTTATACGCTGGAGTTCAACAGTTTGTGCAGATGTGTTAAATAGAGGCTGAGTTAAAAAAAAAAAAAACACATTCCTCCAAGAGGCCGTAAGCAAAAAAATTATTTCACACTAACGTGCTTTCAGCTCTAAGGCTTGCAGTTGCTTGTTCAAGTGAGAAAGGTCGTGACCTTTGGTTTTACCAGGCTGTTGTTTTGAGTGTGTGTGTGTGTGTGTGTGTGTGTGTGTGTGTGTGTGTGTGTGTGTGTGTGTTTCATACTGATGTAAGAATAAATGTGATAAACTCCACCAAAGAGCCAGACGTCGCCTGAACCCAGAGGTCGCCTAGCAACCGGCATCTGTGTTCACAACAACATTGCACTGACAACAGCCGCTGGGAATAAAGAGTCCCGGTGCACGCACACACACACACACACACACACACACACACACACACACACACACATCAAAACGTATTAAATATAGCAGCTTGGTCAAAGTTTTTCAGGATAATAATTGTGCCCCGCATGTTTGAAGTAGAGATACCGTTGCCAACCTGGAACTGATTACTTTCCCAATGGGTTTTACTCCTCTTATACCACAATTTGCCCACTTTGTGTTATACTTTTTGTCCATTTATAGTTACATTTAATGTTGTATTAAATGCAAGACTACACAGGAAGCCCAGATTCCCTTAAAATTTCATTATAAACCGGCAAATGAAATGTTGATCAAAGTCTATCTACCGTATATTATTCATCGCTTTTGGTGAAATTCAACATTTTACTGAATCAGTGATCAGTTATCTCACTGCAATATCTCACTCTTAGTTCGTTTAACTCAAACCGCTTTCGGTGGACCGCACAGCCGTGAAAATCTCCTCTGAAGCCTGTAGATGCTCCACTGATACAACTTCATTGATACAAGGCTTCTATGGGCTTCTAAGCAGATTCGATAACACAGTGTTTTAATGGGAGGAAATTAATGCTCATTGGACCACAGGTTTTTAATGTCATTTTGAGTCCCGCCCTGACGCTGTGCGTCTCTGTGAGTGAATGGGAGTGTGTGTGGGTGCGATTTACATAGGAAAAAAACTCATTTTTTATTGGGCAGTGCGCTCTACGCTTGTACCGCCGGATATATGGCTTCTCCATATTATGATTGGGAGATCTCTCAAAGGGGCAGAACCTCGTAACCAACTGCCAATCACTGAAAAGGTAATGAACATGACTGACATCTCAAACTTAAACACATCAGCACCGGTCAGAATCGCCGAGTGCTCGGAGCTGCAGCAGGTCATCATTGACCCAGAACAGTTTTACAACGTAACTAGTATACAGTAGCTTGTCATTTTATCATTATAACTGGTAAATAATTTGTACGTATAAGCTTATGTTTGATTATTTGTGCTCATTTTTGTTTATTTATAAAGCTACCTAGCTAGCTGTTACTACCTTCTTGATTTCGGTGCTTTCACTTATAAGGAGAGACTGAGAATTAAACAGGAGGCCAAACCAACAGATAAAACAGAACACACACAGATACACTATACACTATATGGCCAAAGTTTAAAGAACTCATATGTGGTTCTTCCCCAAACTGTTGCCACAAACCTGGAAGCAACCTGTATGCTGTAACATTACAATTTCCCTTCACTGGAACTAAGAGGCCCAAACCTGTTCCAGCATGACGATGCCCCTGTGCACAAAGCGAGCTCCATGAAGACATGGTGTGTGAAGGTTGGCGTGGAGGAACCTGAGCATCCCGCACTCGACTGAGCACCTTTCGGATGAACTGGAACACCGACTGAACCCCAGACCTCCTCACCCAACATCAGTGCCTGTTCTCACTAAAGCTCTTGTAGCTGAATGAACACAAATCCCCACAGCCACGCTCCAAAACCTAGAGGAAAGCCTTCCCAGAAGAGTGGAGCTTATTATAACTGCAAAGGGGAATAAATCTGGAATGGGATGTTCAACATCAATTAATGTACTTAACTAGCTTAACTAGATTATGTTAGATACCACTTTTATAGCCTCGTCAATCAGGAACGTGTTTCTTTTTTATGAAACAAAAAAACATGGAGAAATGCACATTATTTTGAAAATGTCACTGGTGGGATAACGTCAGATAATACACGTTACTAACTGTGAACCTGTGACATCATAAGTTTATCCTCACACATCATAAAAACAAAGCCTCATACAGGCCTGACCGGGTGACACTGTACATTTCCTTCCTCAGCATTCAGACACTAAAACACACATTCCTGCTCATCTCACAGCACCGTATTCAACAAAAGACGAGCCGAAGTGTCCTTTATACGGAGCGCCGGCACTAATCTCCAGCTATTATCCTTGAACACAGGTGTTGTTTTAGCAGACAGGTATGTGACTCAAGTGGTTTTAAAGGTTCCACAGAGCACAACACAACACACACACACTCTTTTATTGTAAAGGTCATGGGAAGAGTGCTGAACACACACGTGTGGATGAATGCTGTCAATGCTGTGTGAGTTATCGCGGTGCGTTTGGCAGGGTGAGAGTGCCACGTCCTCTCGCGGCGGCGTCATGTGACTCGTTACCTTTGCAGATGAAGCACTTGATGTGGAAGTGTTTGTTCTGCACCCGCAGCACCTCGCCCTTGCAGGCCTGGCCGCAGTTCTGGCACAGGATCGGGCCGCTCTGAGGCTTGGGCTGCTGCTGCTCCAGGGCGCCGTGTACGGCCTGCTGCTGAAACGCTGAAACACACACACAGAGAGAGAGAGCGAGAGAGAGAGAGAGAAGGAGAGACAGAGAGAAGGAGAGACAGAGAAAGGGATATGTGTGTTAATTGCTGTAAACAAAAAACTTATCACAACATCCTGAACAACAGCTGTCAGGAACTGCACACTTTCAAATAAACCTGGAACTACTCATTAGTTCATCAGTAATTATCCATGATGACAAATTGCCGTTTTTTTTTGACGCTGTTTTGCTGCAATCAGCACGGTACCACCGCACCACTGCAATCAGCACGGTATTGTGGGTAACGTAGGAAACCGTTAACCAAAGTGAAAACTGAGCAACAAGACTATGAACGAAGTCTAAAGTCACTCACGCCCCTGAAGTCACACACTGTCTCACAAACACACTGGCTCTCATAAAACACAGTTACGGCCAGTTGTTTAGCAAAGGAGTGGAGTAAAAACCGGTTTCAGTCAGACACACCAACACCACCGCATTTTACAACGTCCTGTACGAGCACTGCCCACTTACACAAACGTTTTCTGAGGATTAAAGCTCAGCCTCGCACTCTTTCACTGAGCACAGACTCACTATTCACGCTTGTCGCTCACACACAGGACTGTCGGGTCTTTAATTAAATCCGGGGGCTTTAAAGAGAATTCCACAAAACATTTACGAAAGACGATGAACCAGAAAACATCCAGCTGAAACACACACCTTCACACTGTGTAACAAAGAAACACAAAACATTCCAACTATTTATTCCTTTTAGACAATCTGACTCACACAGAAGCAAGAATTTCGTTTCCTGCATGAAAAGAATTAACGCCAGACAGATGCTATGCGTCATTATAAACCATTAAAAATAAACCACGTATGCTTTTTAATTCTCAGGAACCTACACGAAATGACCTTAAAATCCCAAATTTCTAAATCTATTATACCACAGCGCTGGAGCGTAGACACTCCACATAAACAGATTGAAAACGTGTGTAATTGCTCATATGGTGAACTTTTCTGTAAGGAGACGTTTATTTAACATTTATGGAAGGAGTCTCCAGTGTCAGTGCTTTGTAACAGTCAGAGGTAAAGCTGTAAGTTTTCCGCCATCTTCAGGACAGATGAGTTTACACTTTGCGGTTTTTCAGTAACATGACAAGCTGGGGTTTTTTTTGTTTGTTTTTTTTTTTGTCTTATGACCTTCAAAAGGTGAATAAAAGACAGGCTGGTGAGGGAAAGTCTGTTTATAGCTGCTATAACGTACACTCACCATCCATCGTCCACATGACAACTTGTTTCGCAGACATGCCACAACACTAAATATAACTATAAACGGATAAAATAATATGGCGTGTCGTTTTAGGAATTTTTTTTTTTAATGTACGCGTTGGCTAACTGCTGTGGTATAAGAGGAATAAAACACTTTTGGGGTGGTAACAGTAACTCACGCCACCCGGTCACTGATCATTTTCCTGTAACAGAACAACATGGAGTGTTTTATTTCCTTACTTCGTGTACATGAACATGCAACACCTCTATTACCCAAAGAATATCAGTAACATTAGCTACGTCAACTAGTTAAACTGCTATAAACTAAATCAGCATGACTTTCCTCATTCTCCAGTCTTAATAGCTGCTGGAGCCAAGGAGTTTATTGTGTGACATCATCGTAACAAATCAGTTTTATACAGACGCACTGAGAATGTTTGAAAAATGATGACTTTTAGAGACGATATCAATCTCTGTAATCCGACTCAGCCAGACAGTTTTGTTAATATTTCATTTACATTTTTACTTGACACTCGGACACAGTGTACGATTGGCTCCAATCATGCTAACATGCTTTACAGCCTCCCTTTGAGAATTATTCTCTGCAGCTGCACCTCAAGCGAGGCATGCTGGGAATGTTTACAGGCCCCTTTTAAACTAAAACTGTTTCCTGACCTGGAACAGGAACGACGTTACTTATGCAGTGTATCATAAACCCAACACGAGCGCGTCTCCTCCACCGCTGAGAAGAACAGCCAGGCTGGAGATAAACGCGTTCATGAGGACACATGACTCGCTCTTTCCATCCGCATTTTGCTACGCCACAGTTTTCCTTGGCGTTAAGTCTCCGTCTAAGCGACTGTAAAGCGTCTTCGTGTCTGAGCGGACGCTCCTGAATTGAGACGAACACCGATAAGGACGCCTTCGTCAGAAAAAAAAAGTCTGAAATGTAAGAAGTGCGGTTGCTGGAGAGATGCCCGCTGTTTGATGGTGCCCACTGGAGCCAACACATGTTTCCAATAAAGATAAGAATGTTGAAAGGATCAGGAATCCTCATAAAAAAAAAAACAGGGTGTAACAGACCCTGATTTATATTTCCAAAAAAAACAAAAAACAAAGGAAAGTATGATGCCGACTTGCACAAGAGGAGCACGATACACATCTGGATATGTGTCAGGGATTTACTTTTATTCCGTTATGTTGCGTGGAGGAGAAAAAAAAGCACCGCACTTTCACGGTCAGCGAGATCTCTGGCATCATTCTGATACCTGAACACCAACGGGGATGGAGGAAAAATGTCAACTGGATCGAATACTAGCAAAAAAAAAAAAATTTTTAACATCATTTTCTAAAGAAGAACATTTTCTTAAGCATTTTCCTTATAACAGACTACCAACATGATTGTTCAACTGTTCGCTGAGGAATTCTCCATCGTGATTGGTCAGAAGGTGCTGATTAATTTCCTGTAACAGCATCTCTGACAGTAGTGCAGCTGTAACACGCAGGTTTGTATCGTTTCTATGGTAACAGCTCGTTCACAGGGACTTGTACGGCGGATTCTGCACATAAACGGATTTAAAAAATGTATAATATTTACGGAAGGAGTCTCCAGTGTCAGCGCTTTGTAGCACTCTATGGTAAATCTGTAACTTTCAGATTTCTGACATCTTCAGGAAGGTTACGTTTTGTAACAGGATCTTGTTTCGCAGACGACACTAAATGTAACTATAAACTGATAAAAAAAAAATACAACATGTCATTCTTTAATTAACAGAAAGTTGGAAATTTTCTGTGGTACAAGCGGAATAAACACCGCAGGATGTTACAGGGCACTAAGAGCATCACACCACCCTGCTGTTGATTATTTTCCTACAACAGCATGAACTCTTGAGTGTTTCATTCCTTAGATATTGATGATTTTTTTTAACGGTAACATTGTGTTACAATTTTGTATATAATCATTACATCTGTAAAGTCTTAAAACTTACAGATATTTTTCCTTTTCTGTGTTAAATATTTGTAAAAAATAAAATGAAACTGTTTAATATAAATATTAGTCAAAATACAACTGAGCTTTTCATACTTTACACTTCTTTATACATTCATTTATATTTATTTACATTTAATTTAATTATATAGTTACAAATCAAATTAATCTATTTATTTATGTTTCTGTTACTTTATTATACATAATGGCACATTTACTTAAACAGTGATAGTAAAATTTTACTTTTAAAATCCTTAAAATTATAAAATATTTTAATATAGATAGTAATATCTATATTATATATCTATAATATATTGTTAATACAGATAGTGTGTAACCTGTTAGTTGCCAAATGTCTCACTCATATGTTACTCATTTGTTAATCTAAGTTTCTGCTAAATTTCTAAATTTCTGCTTTTAAAGCAGGTTATTTTTTATTATTATTTTTTTAATGTATCCTAAAAAAACACTCCGCTCTAAAAGCAGAAATTGTTATCCTGTAAAAATCACAAAGTATAGAAATCAAAGTTCATCAATCCTTTTATAATTGCAACATAAATCGAATCGAATCAAATCGAATCGAATCATAAAGTCCATATGATTCTTACCCCTAACCACTGAACTAAAGTTGCAAGTATAATAAAAACTAATTCATATATCTGCACGTAAAGCTCCATGCACTTGAACTTTAGGTTTACAGCTACACAGTAAAGCGCATGAAGCTAAACTTCAGTCATGAGATGCCGAGCTAATCAATCATCAATCCCGTGTCCTTTAACCTGCTGAAGGTCAGCACATGGGAGCAATGCGACACGCGGCGCTGTGGCACTAACACGGACCAGCTACACATCCTGCGCATGCGCGTGCGCTATTTATTTTCAGAACCGCTTCAGTGTATGATGACTTTAAGCAGGTCTGCTATAAATAGGCGGCCATGAGAACCATCGTGCTCTGTAACACAGCACCGGCATCCACAAGCACGACTCAACCTGACCGACCTGCAAACCTTCCAAAGCAACAGGAAGACATTTTGCGGATTTTGACCAATATTTTACTCCAATATTCAATGTTTCGAAATGCTGGTTGTGCTGAGAGAATTAATCTGACAGAAGGCAGGCTGCATCCCAAATCGCATACTATGTCCAAACAGCAATAGCGCCATTAGTGTGCTGACGTACTACATGAATCGGATCTAAAATCTGATTGGCTGAGCCGTGCGCGTATATCAACCCCAGTAATTTAATACTGTATTAATTCACCAGATTTAAATCCGGTAAACCAATAAAACACTACAGCCGTTGCTCTGGCTACAAAATACCTTAATCTTGTCCTGTTATGTTGCTTAGCAACCAAAGGTTACTAGTGTCAGACTACATTTCGTAGCAGAAGAATTGTAAATATTGTTGATAAATTATTTACTGAAAGCTGGATTTTATTACGCCATTTTTGTCACTGTTTTACAGAAGCAAAAAAGTCACTCGATAGGGTTCATTTCATGCCTAAGAAAACCTTCACCTGTGATAAAATCACTGTAAATCACACCCTCGGGTGGCTTATTGCTTTAATTTAACATGGTACTCTATAGTTTGGGATGCAACCTACATATTCCTGAGTGTTCTCCTCGGTGTTATGGCACGCGTTACGAAAAGAAAAACCTGTCTGCATAAACATGACTGTCACATTTACAGTGCACTAGGTGAAAGATTTCGGCTAATCTCTTAGCCAAGACACCGGCTGAAATTATAGTAAGTCATAGGAGAGTTAGGTAGGAAAAGTCACTGGAACCGCAGCAAGTTCTACATCAGCACCAACGTTCCCCCTCTGATGATGCTTCCATGCAGAAACGTGTATAAAAAAGTTAGTCAGTTGAAGTAATCGATAATCTGGGACCGCAGCTACACTTGACTTTCATTACAGGTATTGTGTTTTTCTTATTTTTTTGAAATCCCAAACAGGAACACATTTCAAAACAGAGATTTCAAATTTCAGTCCCAACCACACATAATGCTAGCTAACTACATTAGATGTAAGCTTAGGAAGCCATGTTGATTGTTCAACACCTTGAAGCATCAGTCATGAAAGCTGGTTAGCATAGCAGTGCTTTGTGGTTAATTAGCTTAATGTCACAGTGAGTGAGAACTCCAACCTTAAATTGAAGTACATTTACTTAAGAAAAGTAATAAATGCTATTCAGAAACATTTTTAACAAAGTTAAATGTCATGCTCTTACAGTCACCTGAGTGCTCAGGAACCCTTAAGCAATCTTCGATGTCTTCCTGCGTCACTGTGCGTGTAAACAATGGCAGAATAAATTGGTGCAAATGACCGTGTTGAATGGTAAATACTGTTAGCAGGCGTACACAGCTCAGCTAAATGACTCGAAATGGAAGGTCAGGAAAGAAGAACGTCCAAGCATGAGTCAGCCATCGAAGCCACCAAAGCAGGAAAAGTGTTTAATGACATCATGACAGAATGAAGGCAGCTGTCTTGAAAAGACATTTGGGGGGAAAAAAACACACAAAACCATCGAATATCTCATGGCAAAGTGCTATAACTGTTAATAATGAGATTATTTTTTTTTTAAAATGGCATTAATATTTCACAAAGTAAAAAGAAACATTCTACATTTATTAGGTTTCATTCAAGAGATGACTAAAGAAAATTGAGAAGCCCTGGTATAATATGTATATATATATATATATATTTTTTTTTTTTTTAATCAAGTTCTAATGGAGTTTCACCTTCTTCTTCAGCTGTGCCTGATATCTGAACTCTACCTGACCTTATCTGCCCTGAGGTCGTCAGGAACTTTTCCGACCTCACCAGAACGCAATCCACGTATTACTTATATAATACACGACATGCCTCAAAGGCGCAACTCAGCAGGAAAATATGATACAAGATAATCGAGAGGCTTTACAGCATGTAATTACACCATAAAGATGGAAAGCAAATATTTAATAATAATTGCAGTATAACAGTTCACCTTTATAATTCAGTGCAGAGGGATTGTAAGTATTTTCCTCTTCTTTCATGCGAGGGATGAGAAAAAAAACAGGGCCAGTCATAAGGCAGAGCATCCTGTCCCAGCGGGCCGTCCGGGTCTGCCAGGGAATATGCTGACTTGGCATTGGCAAAGAGTTCCAGTCTCAACTCGCCAAACCTTTTCCAGATCTGGTCCACCTCTAAATGTGTTTCTTTAAGATAGCCCACCTGTTAGTGGCGTTGAACAGCCGTGTGTTACAGTGTAATGCTGAGCAAAATGACGATTTAATATCTATATCGTGATCAGTTATGTCACAATATGCTTTTTATGGACATAGTGATATCTCATTATTACTTTTCTCCCCACTAGCAAACTCTCGTCTGTCATGTGACAGCTACAAACCGGGGAGGGTGAAGGTTAACACGTGCTTCCACCGAGACACGTGAAACCAGCCAACCATCACAGGGCAGCGTAACACAGTCTGAGGAAAGCGCTATCTGCCCTCTTCCTCATACATGAGCTCACAGACGCCGTGATTGGCTAGTGTCCCTCTGACTGACGGGCAGAGAGAGTATGCCATCCTTTCCACCTAGAGAACGCATCCAATTTTGCTCCCTCGGCTCCCGAACCAGGACGTCTCTGGCATCGAGATTAGAACTTGCAATTTTTAATCCCTTTTTTAATTGTTTTTTTTTTTTTAAATAATCAATTTAGTAACAAACTGACTATAAGCAGTCAGTGTGTTGCACTTAATTTTAAATTTTGTACTTTTGTAGATTTTTGTTTCAGTGCTATTTATTAATTTTATTTGCTTAAATAAAGAAATAAAAATTAATGCATTTTTGTAGACATTAAATAAAGTATTATACAGGTTTTTTTAAAAATGCAACTCTACTGTATTATTGGCCTTTATAGTAGGAATGATTTCAAGAATCACAATATGATATTTTGTCATATAATCCCGCCCCCTCGCCCCGGTTAATATTATGTATAATTTGTGGTAGTTTGTATTATGTATCCAAATACATTTTCCAAATAATGGTTGCATCATCTCTTAATGGATTATCAATACAAGAAAGAAATTAGAAAATACTGGGTTCTTTAACAAGGTTTTTTTTTATGCCTTATAAACACTTTTCGGTTTGACTTGGTCTTAAACTGTAGTTTATGAATTCAATTAATTATGCTATAATAATACTTCATATGACGTCTGAGCTGTCTGGTCCTGTTTGTTTGAAAAGCCTTTTTCCCAGCGCAAAGATCCAGGCGGATCCAGGAGCTGACAGCAGATACTTCCTGGAAGTGAGACTTGCATCACGGCTTGGATGGGATGTGCTAGTAATGCAGGTGGAGAACAGGCAGCTGTGTCCAACATTTACACTCCCTACTCGCGCCGTGTCGAGCTGTTTCAAATTACTAGAGCGTGATGTACACCCTGACCAGCTTTCCGACGCCGCAAGAGGAGCCTCACTGCAGTCAATTAAGTCTCGCTGTTATAAACCTGAGAAATGTCACACTGCATTGTGAAATTCTGTCCTGGCAGCTGGTGGACGCCGATATCGAAACGCTTTGAAAATTGTTTACGACCATGAGGATGGGGCGCTGTTTTCTAAACTGAGCTACATTTTAAACAAACTCGATTCCGATATCCTGACAGGAAAATGTTTTATATCATTATTATTAATAAAAAAAAAATGAAAACGCAGGACGTTCAACAGTTCTTGCGTAACGCTGGGCTGGACATAAAGGTTGCCTATACAGTATATACAGAATTCATATATAAAAATGAGTGATACCAAGGTGTATTTTTTTGTTTTTAATGTATACCGATCGCTTCTAGAAGAATAAGCTGATAATAATGAATACACGCGATAACGTAAGACGATGAGTGAATGTTGTTCAAGGCAAGCCAGTGGGCAATATTTTCATTGGCAACAAATTCCGTTTTAATTTAATTTAACGGCAATGATTTTGTAATTTGTTGCCAATAAAATATTCTGTGGTTGTAGCTAAGGTTGAGGAGCTGTCAGAGCTTGAATTCGCTGGTGAAATCAGTGCCACTGCTGACATTTTTTCACCAGTATTTTCCAGCGTTTCCAGGAACACAGTGGTAGGTTTCATATTTATTATTATTTTTTTTAAATACATATGAATACAGACTACATTAGAGTACTGAACTGTTTGTAACACTGTAAAACTTTCAAGACTTCCTGCAACACCAGATATGACTTTAACCCACGTCATTAGTGACGTCTCTGGTCATTAGTGTGGCTAATTAGTGTGGCTAGTGTGGAGTAATGATCATTTTTTAACAATCATTTCTCTACATACATGTAAATCAACCTCAGTAAGCATCCGGGAACCATCCCAGTGCTCCTGCACCACCCTCTGTTTATCTCGCATGCCTTCTTTATTATATAAACACACACACACACACACACTGAGTTGGCACAGCCTGTTGCCCGGAGGGTCCAGATTGCATTAGAGCTCATGGAGTGCAGAAGCAACAGACTACATCATGACACCTCACACTAGGTGGAGCACTGAAAATGTTGTGTTTGTGTATGCTGCACAAATTACTCACATATTTAATCAAAATATCATACTGTTATCGCTACATGATACCCCCACCAGCTTCCAGCTAAGTCATAACAATTTGATTTATTCGGTGATTGTGCCTTCAGGTTATTTTGTTCATCATGATTATTATAACTTAAATATTCTTCCTTTTCTCAACCACACACACACACACACACACTGTCACTAATGACTTCTGCATTTACGCACGATGGTCCTTGAAATAAGCCTTGCCACCCCAAACGCCACCCCAAACGCCACCCCAACTTTTCTTGACCAAATCGATTGAATATTACGAACAACTATGAAACCAATTCATCTGCGGTGTCATTATGTGCTCTTTCTTTTGGCACGTGAAACTAATTTAACTCTGCATTATGAAGAACGTATGCAGTGCCACCCCATAGTGTAACTCTGCCGCCCCTTTTGCCCACCTGTTTTTCATGGCATCGTTCCACCTGTATGCTCTTAATTATGTGGTCAAATCCATCCTGAAGTTTGTATTCAATGTCTAGACAGTAATGTCATAAATATTTAAAAAAAAAAAACAAGGTTTTTAAACTGAAAAAAGTAACGTTACACAGCATGAAACTACGGTTTGAAACGTCTCTTTAACAGAACACCAGCCTCACCTTTTTTCTCTGGCATTTTTCCTCACCGTCAAGGTCTCAGGTATAAATCCGAATCAAAACCTGTTCTTTTGAATATTCTTTAAATATGCAAGAAAATAATGCTGTCTTATCCTAGTTTATTCTCATCCAACATCCTGTCTACGAGGAGTCTCAGCTCTGAGGTGAGTGCACGCTGGAAGTGAAGCACTCGTGTGTTAAAGGCACGCGGCTCATAGCTGGTTGAAGGGGTTGCCAGATTGACAATAAAACCACCCACAACCTGGCTGTGCTTTTTTGTGTCTATGTCCAGGGCCTTCAAGTCCTGTAAATATATGTGCGATAATCACAAGGTGAACACACATACAACACCATGACAATGTCATAACTACAACTCAGGAACTCTTTTTTCCAACTTGTGAGCTTGACAACAACAAAAAGTCATGTTGGCCACATACAACATATATTAAGTTTATATTAAGAGGAGATTTTGCAGTGTAGCAGTTCTTTGTTTTCTTTCAGTAAGACAAAATGAGCTTCATGTCTTTGATGATACAAAACATACATAAAAAAAACGAAACAAGTTGTCTCACTCCGTCGTTTTTTTTTTCGGACTAAAAATCATGCAAGATCAAGTTTTATTAAGTAGAAAAATGATACATATGGAATTCTGTTGAAATTGTAGCCACAGAACCTGAGTGCTAGTTAGCTAATGTTAGTGATTTAAAAAAAAAAAAAAAAACAGTTCTGATTGTTATGGTATATTTCGAAAGGTTTGATATAAATTACAAACAAGAGCTGGTTTCCCAGCAGTTCTGCCTGAAAATCTGCATTGCAAATGTCTAATCTTCATAATATTAGGCTGTTTGGGATGACAGAAGGATATGGTGGGGTTTTCGATTCAAATATCCAGGCATATTTATATTTATAGATTCTGTTCTTTGTCATATTTATAGATTCTGTTGGAGGCTGGAGGTGTTCGTTCATCCTTTCATTCCACTCCAGTAAACGCTTTAACCTGATGAGGTTTTCGTGGTGGATCTGGAGCCTATCCCAGAAACACTGCGTGTGAGGCAGGAATACACCCTGGATGGGATGCCAGTCCATCACAAGGCACCACACACACATTCACACACACTCATTCACAATTAGGTGCAGTTTAGCACAGCCAGTCCATCTACTGGCATGTTTTTTGGATGGTGGGAGGAAACCAGAGAAACCCGGAGGAAACCCACATGGACATTGGGAGAACATGTATTTTCTTGTGGAAAAAAAAAATGTATATAAGAAATATTCAGATTGATTGACTGATTGATTGTTTGTTTTTTGTTTTTTTTGGTGAATTTCAGACTAATTTCAGAAACTAATTTGCATATTCTTAATTTGTATTTTTTTTTATCCCATTAATGAAACAGGTTTTTAAGGTGTAAAAAGTTTCATCACATCACAAGGGGCTGAAAAGTCCTGACTCGTTCTCTTAAATTTAATTTAGCAACGTTACAGCTTGGATAGATTTCAAACGAACTGAACTGCTCCATAAGCCTGATTGAAGTAAAAATCCAATCTGGCAACCCTGTAATTCCTGTAAGACACGCTGACAGCCTGGCCAACTTACTGCAGCAATGCATTATAAATAGAACATTCTCTACCACCAAATACCCATCGTGGGGGTCTCATGACACCTGATGGGGGGGCAGTCGACATTTAACCCCTTCTGGCGGGCTTTAATTATTTATGAAACCTAAACGGTGCATCGCAGGCTTCCGGTTAAAGCATCGATGTGCTGTTAATGCACCTTTCTGTGCATTAAAAGCGCATACTGCTAGGGACAACCTAAATAATTTATATTCCTGCAGAACAAAGATGTAACATGAAGGACGAACAAGGATCTACGTATGTATATGAAAATAACACTCACGTCTGATTCATTCAGATGTATTAAAATAAGGAAACTCAGAAACAGCATGTTTTGTTAAAACAGTTCTGTATAGATATATAACCACAATAGAAAAGAATAGATCAGAAATTATATATAAGAAGCGCTAGAAGTCTATAACTAAATTCAAAACTGATCGGTTTCGGTGGCATATGCAAATTGCGCCCTCCCTAATTTCACATCTACACGCCTTATATGTGTCTACATTAGCATATATTCGAATATTACACGTCTGCATTCACAAAAATAACCTATTCAGCTATAATTTCTCTGTAATTTCTGTGCTAGGTTTTATTTATTGAGGGTTTTTATTTGGATATTGATATTTAGCCACTTATTTTAACTATTATAATTATTTATTCGAACTATTTGAACTATTTAATTACAGCCTGTGAAGAATTAATTCAAATTAATTTTCAATACACATCAACTATTAGACCTACTTAATTTCTAGAGTAATTCATGCTCGTTCATGTAAGCGCTCCAAATCTAGCTTCCCTAAATCTTTGTGTTTTGTGTTTCATGACAAAAAAAATGAAATAATAAAAGAAAACCTCTGCGGCTGCACATTCCTAAGTTGGTCACGCAGGAAAGACTGACGATACAGTAATGACTAAACTGTTATCGTCAGGACTCCACTCGCAAGGTCACACATGGACGGAGAGAGGCTCTAATGAAAGCGCGCAGATATGACGAACGCTTTAACGGACCAAAGAGGCATTTATGAAGCCTGGGTGTGTTTTTTTTTTTAACACATCCAATTAATTACAGCCTTACAGATTAGTAAAGACAGATACAGATCGTCTTTTTGCCAGATTTTCTTTTACCTTATTACAAGATGGCAGTTTTTTTGTGATTTTTTTGTGATTTTTAGTGATTTTAGTCTCCATCCTCTCGCATACCTCTTCAAATCGAGCCCTGACTATTGTTGATATTTTTAGCATCTTCACTTTATAACCTTTAGGATGAACGGTATTCAGACCTCGGACATAACTACAGATGAAAGCGCTATTCAGAAGTTGCGTGAAAATTTACGCACGTAGGGCAGAGCTTTCTGGGAAAAGGGGCGTGTCTCAGTTACACCTGATTCTAAACTTGAACTTAAGCACATTTTTGTTGCTCAATTTATGTCAGTTCGATTGAGGAGCAGTATTACGTCCGGCACCACGGTCTGACAGTTTGAAATTTAAGTTTCGGTTGTAAATACGCAAAAAAATGATGGAATGCCGTTTAGGGTCAGTATTAAATACATAAACGTAGTTCTGTCACTTTAAAGTGCACGAAAACCTTTTTTTTTTCTCTCACAGAGGACAACGGAGGAGACACATCTGGAGGAGAGAATTTTTATGAATAAGACTGTGACTTAACTGCGAGTGAGCTGGAAATGTAGCAGATGAGCGCTCGGACAGTTTGTCCTTATCCCGGGGATGTTTTCTTTACAGGAGAGCTCATCGGATTTACACAAACTCTGGCACTGATGAATTAAAAGTGTGATAAAATCGCTACACATTTACGATTTTATGACCTCGATGTAGTATCTGGTTGCTTTACTCATTTGCGAGAGAACAATTAGCTGTTAGCACGAGTTGTAAAAAAAAACTACAGTGCACAACACCAGGGTGCGCTGGATCAAGTGCTATTTTATAAGCTGCTGAATAATAATGAGTGTGGAAGCCATTTTGTTAAATGAAACCAAATTTATACTTGGACTATTCATGCAGCAATATATTAGCAATATACTAGACTTCTCATACTGTACCTTCTCATTCATATATCATCGTATTAAGACTTTTCATTTTATTTTTAAATACAAAGTATTACATCTGACAGCAATGAAAAAAAAAAAAAAGTGAGCTGCTCCTTCTGGTCTGCATTTTCTATCCTCTGATTTTTTAAGTGCTAGTGCATTTAAAAGTAGTAGACTAGATGCTAGTTTTGGATTATCAAGAAAAATCTGGCAGGCTTGGAGGTGTGAACTACACACAGATGACTTGCATTTTCTGAATGAGGTGCCAAGAATATCGTCATGTACATAACCCGACTCTGAATACGCGTAACTTTCTCCACATAAGTGTCAGTTCCACTGAGCACTTCAGATGATCCTTTATCCCTGTGGCCATCAAGCTGTACAACTCCTCTCTATAATTGCTGGGACTTTCATGTGTAACGCATATGCAATACATGTTCAATTCATGTGCAATAAGGGACTTTCATGTGCAATACAAATGTATTATTACTGCCTATTTATTAATACTAAGATTAGTGTGCAATACATACTATATAACTAACTGTACTTAATTACCGTTACCACACTGGACTTATCATACTCAACATTTGTCATTCCATTGCACTTCAATTAACTTCACACCTGATCTAAACTATCATCTTCTCTGGTATAGTTCTACACCATTATGGGTATGTTTCCTTATTCATTTAAAAAAGTGCTATATAAATAACGCCTCTTAGTATGAAAGATTAGTAGTATTAGCAATACTTGTGTAGCGGCTAAATAACTGCGACAGCTTAGTTAAACATTATAGCAATACACTAAGACTACAAACTCACATTTACTAATTTATTTACTCTTTGCGCTATAGTCAGAGTCGGTGAGCTACAGTAAGTCCATAAGTTATACCAATGTTTATTCAAGATCCAAGATTCAAAGAACTTTATTAATCCCAGGAGGAAATTGCTTTGCCATGTTACAATTGCTCTCAAGAAAGAAAGAAAGAAAGAAAGAAAGAAAGAAGAAAATAAAATAAATATGTAGCTATACAGTATATATATACAAGAATGAAAAAAGTAAATCAATAAATTAAAGTGAAGAGTGAAGAAATAATAAAAAAAAAATAGTAAAAATGAAATACATCAAAATAACAATCAGCGAAAAATAAATTAAGAATAAAATATAAACATAAGCTAAAATTTTAACTTAAGTTAAAGTTAAGTTAAGGACAAAGTGCAACAGAGATAAAAATCAGCATAAATAATAAATGAATTCATGAAAGCGATGTGTCTCTCCTGTGTAATGAGATTTTTGATCGCATTGTCTCCGTCTCTCTCTCTGTAGAGAAATGAACGCTGACGAGATCAAAGTGAGCGGCGTTTGTGATAATAACCTGCGTTTCACCTTTTCACACAACCACACACACACACACACAAACACACACATAACAGCTGCTTCAGTGGGTCAAACCCTCACCTAAACCTGATACGGTCTGAGTAAAAGCCAGAATGAGAAAACAAAAACACTAAACAGCTTTTCATTGCTACTGTATATCAGATTTACTGTTCGCATCTGAATCGAAAGCTGCAGTCAGGCTGGGTGTGAAGCACCATGTGGACAGATCGTGGAAAAAACAAACACAATGTCAAAGAGGCTTTGTTCCAAGGAAGTGTGTGTTGTGTGTGTGTGTGTGTGTGTGTGTGTGAGAGAGAGAGAGAGAGAGAGAGACAGAAGCTCAGTGTTCAAAGGAAACACATTACATAATTTACTCATACTCTCACTTATACACTTCCTGTGATTTGACAGTTAATACATTTCTTTAGAAAGTATTAACACCCGAACCGTGCGTGTCATCCAGCAAAATGCCTGTTAGGCGGTAAAGTAATCATACTAATTACATTTCCGTGTGGATCCCAGGAACGGAAAAGAAAACGTCAAGCTGTGAAAACAAAACATCATTATTAAACTCTATGCTAAAATGATGATTCTTGTGATTTTCTTTGCTTAATAAAGCTACACGTTTGAACCTACTGTGGTTTATGCGATACGTATTTCTTAGATTTCTTAAAACCCGAATCCCATTTTAAAAAAGAAATTCACATGAGAGGTTTATTTATATCTAAATCTTATACGTTTATTGACACATTTATCCAACCTTGCTAAAAGCTAGCAGAGACCAGAGAACAGAATTTATCAACCTTTTCAACAGAGCGAACACGCAAAACGTCTGCGTTACAATGCTGAAAATCCGTCTTAGTGCAGGACTCTGACAAATAGTGTTTACGTCACTGCAAAATATCATATATTAACAAGTGAAACATACTGAATATAGCCAGATTTATGTCATATTTCTCATTACGAGACTCTTCTAAGATTCTTCTTCTTCTTCTTCTTCTTCCGGCTTTTCCCTTCAGGGGTCGCCACAGCGAATCATCACTCTCCACCTCTCCC
>JAKKZJ010000012.1:22039219-22051902 GCA_033441845.1 Pangasius mekongensis | reverse complement strand
TGTCCCTCTGATGTACTCGTTCCTAATCCTGTCCAACCTCGTCACTCCCAAAGCGAACCTCAACATCTTCAGCTCTGACCCCTGTCTCTTCCTCAGTGCCACTGTCTCTAAACCCTACAGCATGGCCGCTCTCACCGCTGACTTGTACACTCATTATAAGATTATTAAGCTTATTTCTTTTGTTTAGATTTAAGGTCCTTGTAAGATGCTTAGACGGCATTTCTATCCGGTTTATAAATCAGGTGCCACAGGAAAACACCGTTTCTGGGTCTGTTACCAGAGTGCACTATTATTAAATTCAAAATATCTTATAATACCCAGGTTGATGAAGCAATAAGCGGATAAAGGATAGCGCTGCGCTGAATGATGTGCCCAGTGCTGCTCTGTGAACTAGCTGTAAGAATATCTGATGTTTAATAAATGATCTCCAAAGAGTGCAATTTGCTTGAATAACCGCACTGTTGCATAACACAGGCAAAGACACAACAATGAAGTTGGAAATGTTCCACACTCGTAAAAGGACTAAGAACAATGCCCACTTCCACAACATACCACACCACGAAATGTCCTGCAGCCAGAACGGAGATCAGTACACACCCTGGACGAGGCTGTTACAGATTTCTGCATTATATATAACTGATATACATACATGCTAGCTAATTGACTTTAGCTAAATTACTAATTATTATGTTGCATTAAATGTTGGTTAGGTTGCATATTCATTTCAGCATGAAAATACACAGTTAAAAAACACAATGACTTTTGTCCAGAACCTAAAAAAACAGCAATACTGTATTAAATCATGGCTTAAATAAATGGCTAGCTAACGCTAAGCAGTATTATTCTCCTACTACGCACATGCATATGCATATCACTTAGACCTTAAAACGTCCAACAATAGCAAAAGACTGTAGCCTATTTTCTCATTATTCCTGTCACCAATTAAAATACAGAATACTAAAAAGTCTGTATTGTGCAACGAACATTTAAATATTGAAACTGCAGCGTGTAAACAGGGTGAGCAGGTTTTGAGCTTCATTTAATTGCGTATAAAAAGGCCACGTGAAAGCTAGCCATGTAGTACAACTTTAATATAGTTCCAATTTAACACATCCATAAAATTAAACATCATCATTAACTTTACTTAACATTCGAGAATTACTGTAAGCGATTCTGTTTACTTGGCTTTTTTTTCCCTACAAAATTCATTTAACATACAATGCAACGTCAAATGATGGGAACATTTCATAAAAAAAATAAGTCGTAACACAATTTGAGGTGCCTATGTATACGGTATTCTGTATGATAGGGATGTAAGCAAATACAGATACATTATTCATGATGAACCGATAATGTGTTCTAAACAAATAAATACAAATAAAAGGTACACTATCCACGTCATTTGTTTTTAGAAACTTGCGAGAAGGGCGCACAGGGCATTGGTGTGCATCGGGACTGGGTTCCTGCGGGACGCGAAACAGTCACACAGACAAGAGGTTTTTACTTTCGGTTAGGCGCAAGTGTGTGGTTGTGAAGTTCGCGGGACAAACAAAGACCACGTGAATGTGAACGATGCATTTACAGTGACGCGTTTACAGTGTCCGCTCATTCATTCATCCTTAGTAACGGCCTGGTCAGGACCACAGTGGATCAAATTTGGTGACGAGATTGTTTATAATTTGGGAAATAGAACAAATTCAATTTGTTAGAAAGTCCCAAGCAGGTACAACGTGCCCACATCACAATAAAATCCGAATAGAGAAACAGATACATATATGATTTTTGACGGTTTAAAGCAGTGCCCGATAAAATATCCACAACGACCGCATTTTTTAAAAAAAACATGTTTCTGAAGAAAAAAAACACACTTTTCTTTACATGTCATGTGCTTTTCTTAACAATATTTTGGCATTGCTAATAACATTCGCATACTAAGCAGACTCTGCAATGCTAACTAATACCTAACTAATTATGAGACTGATGAATGGACGGATGGATGCGTGGATGGATAGATGATTGGACGGGTGGAGGGATAAGTAAAGTTCAGCATTCGCTGTAAGAAGCTGAACAGTAGTGTGTAGTTCACTCATTGGGATGAGTCTGTGCCTGCCGTGATTAAGTTAATCCCGTTAACTCGTCCTTTTGAAGTGAAGCTGCTTTGCATCTCATTCGCTACACTGTACATCCCCTAAGGACCTGACACACACACACACACACACACACACACACACACACACTTCTTGGATGATGTGGTTCTCTCTTGCATATGAGGCTTCTATAGAATATGTTTCGGCATGCCTTGTGCTGTCCCAGCACACAAACATCTGAGATTATCTTGTGCTACAATAAATAAATACAGAAATATATATATATATATATATATATATATATATATATATATATATATATATATATATATACAGAGTATATTAGCCCTGTGATGCACTGACATTCCATCCAAATTCAAAACTGAAATAAAGAACGAACCGAGAAAGCAAAAGAGAGAGAGAACACTGAAGATTTACGTAGCAGTCACGTGTTTACAGACGTGAGAAAACTGCTGCATAATTTAATAGGATATATACGCTTTCATCAGCCTCTTTCATCTCTGATGTTCACTTAGCAAACCTCAGCACTCGCTCTCTCACGCACAGACTTTTAGTCAGCAGATCAGCTCCACAACTTTTGGCACCCTTAATAAAAATAAGTAAAAATTAATATACATATATATATATATATACACGTATAACATAAATAACACACAAAGAGTGACATTTTTTAGCTTAAATATATCAGGATTGTGTTGTTTAATTTTAACATCATATATTTTCTTAACATAAGGTGCCAATTTCTATGCAAAATACTGGTTTCAAAATTATTGGCACCCCCCAGTTAATAACATTAATTGCTGAAGTCTTTTGTGAATATCATACGATTTCTTTAACATCATCCAATATTCATATTAATAACCATTAGAAAGTGTTTAATCAATGACCTAACTGCTGTTTTTATTCAGTTCTGAATAATATTATCTTTACAACACACCTATAGTCCAATCTCAATGCTGTTATAGGAAAATAATCAATGATAAGGTGGTGTGTTGAAGCAGAGTTACAGTTAACAAACGCGAATTTATTATTTTCTTAGAACAGCACATCAGAAAGTGTCTTATTCCTCTTACACCACACATATGTTTCTGTTTATTAAAGAACGACGTGATATAGTTCTATTTAATATTTAATGATGTGCAACCTCCGCTAAACAAGCTAGTTCCTGTTCTCACTTACATATAGCAGTTATAAAGCCTCTCTTTTTTCTCTCTCTTGACGTTAGAAAGACAAAAAGCTTTTCCTGTGCCAGAAAAGTTAGTTACAGCTTTTAGCGTTTTTTTTAAAACTGTGTAAGTTGTTAGTACAGAAACGTTAAAGTATTAGAACGAGCGCATTTAAGATCAGCCAGAGCTACTGTTAGAGAAAATTCATCAAAACCTTCTGACCAATCAGAATCCAGAATTCAACAGCACTGTGGTTTAATTACAAACAGAGCAAAATGGTTCATATATGATGGTGGAGATTTAATTATATTAATAAACCTTGTGTTTGTGTTTTGTTGAGGAGTTCTGATTGACCATCTATATACATTTACATGATAAATAAATATACATGGCTAATCACAATCAGCGCAGATAACAGTAATTATGTGTTTACGTATTAATTGTGACAGGCCTTAATATAATTTCAGAATTATTTTAGCATCATGAATGCATCTTTAATGGCAAGCATGTGCCGTACTTCTTCGTGGATGCGAATGCAAAAATCCATATCACTTATAAATAAATCAGAAAAACTGGAAAGTGTGCATCTCGGAAAGCTGTCTCATGACTTCATGACTCCGGCATGACTTTACACAGAGAGGATGGAACGATCTGGAGGAATGCTGAACTCCCACCCCCATCACCAGCAGGCATGGAGACGCTAAAAAATAGCCGACAAACAATGACAAAGCTGTGCTGCCTTTGCTGTATATATAGCACCGAGCACACAAACAGCAAATACCAAACACTCATCAAACCAATCAGCAGTAAAAACACGGCTCTGACCGGCGCCTGGCACAAACACACGACATTCTCCTGAATTCCTGTTTCGCTCTGTTATACGCCGGCTGGAAGGACGGTGACAATCTGGTACCTTCTCTATTTTCTCTCTCGCTCAAATACACACACACACACACACACACACACACACACACATTCATCACATCCCATAGATTTATGCAAAATTCTTCTATAACAAGTTCATAAAGTGCGTACATATCATTTATACCAAACATACAACAGTAAAGACTGATATCAATTCCTTATGTTCTCTGAAGCTGATTTTCATCATAAAAACTCTGTTGTTCGTTGGAGGAAAGAAAGAGGCAATTGGATGGCGTGTGATAAATATAGGCTGAGAAGGGCACAGATGGGTATTTATAGACATTAAAAGAGACCTACATAAGGAAACAAATCGAAAGGGAGTGTCTCAGAGATGCAGGAACAAGCTACATGCAGTCTGGATTATTGTATAAATAATTCAAACAGCGCTATAACATTACAGCACAGAGCCAATACTGTGTCATGGACCACTTGTCTAGTTAGTAAGCAGTAGTGATACCAATTCTGAATCTTTTCAGTGAATCTGTTTATTTGACTCAGCTCACCAGTAAGAGTCGACTCTTTTGGGAACCAAACGACTCACTGCCATTTTTTTTTCGAAACCAAAGTTGACTAGTTTTGCAACATTATTATCTTTACCCAGCTATGTCTGATATTATTTCATGAAACCTTACTTTGCAGTGTATTTTATAAAATATACAGTAATGAAATAATTGCTAAGTCAGCAAAGAAAATACAGTAAGCATCCCTGCAGTAATGTGGTTGTGTCTGTGCTTCATTAAAAAGATTCATTTCCATTCATGATCCCACACATTAAAATGTACAATAATTTACTAGAACCAGAGTAGCTAAGTTCATTCAATTATCCAATCAGTAGGGCAATGCGTAAGGTCATGCAGAGACAGGTCACGAGGTTCAGTTAATGCTCACGTCAAACATCGTGATGCCGAAAAATCTCAGTGACCTCTGTGACCTGCAAGAAAACAGAAAACTGAAAACTGTTGATGTCCTGGGATTTTCACACAGTTGTGTCTAGAGTTTACACACAGAATGGTGCGGAAAACAAAACTCATCCAGTGAGCAGCAGTTCTGTAGGTTGGAAACATCTTGTTGAAGAGAGGAGCCAGAGGAGAACAGCCAGACTGGTTCGAGCTGATAGGTCACTCAAATAACCACTCTGTACAGCCGTGGTGAGCAGAAAAGCATCTCAGAAAACACATCAAATCTTGAGGCAGATGGACTACAACAGCAGAGGACTACAACAGGTTCCACTCCTGTCAGCCAAGAACAGGAATCTGAGGCTACAGTGGTCACAGGCTCACCCAGCTGAACATTAGATTAACGTTATCTAGTGTCCAGTTTAGGTGGTGTAAAGGGGTCAGCGAGTGTAGGTTTACAGGTAATTACTTAAAAAAATTATTAGTAATACACTGTATTATTAGTATTAGTAATTAGTAATATACTGTGTTATTAGTAATTAGTAATTACTAATTAGTAGTGAGTATATTGGTAGGAGAATGTTGGACATGGAGCTGCCAGGCAGGAGGAGAAGAGGAAGCCAAAGAGGAGGTATATGGAGGTAATAAATGAGGATATGAAGCTAGTGGGTGCAAGTGTTGAGGATGCAGAAGATAGGGAGAGGTGGAGAGTGATGATTCGCTGTGGCGACCCCTGAAGGGAAAAAGCCGGAAGAAGAAGAAGAAGAAGAGTAATTACTAATCAGTATTATTATTATAATTATTAGTAATACACTCTAAATTTACCAGATGATTCGACAGTGCATTTACCATAACTATTGTAAATATAATTACAGTGCAGCATTTGGCTAACACAACTTACAACTGAGGCTGGATACAACTAAGCAGTTGGAGGTAACAAGAAAAACCTCTTGCTCAAGAACCCAACCAGAAGAGCTTGGCATTGCTGGGATTTGAACTCACAACCCTCTGATCTGCAGCACAAACGCTTAACCACTGGGCCGCCACTTCCACTAAAAGGTGACGTTCAATGCTTTATTAAAATGAAGTGTGTAGTAGCATATAAATTAATATCAGAAGGTCTGTAGAAGGTTTGTATTTGCTAAAACAGTCGCTAAAAACAAAGGCTGAATCAAGTCCGCCGTTTTCAAATCCAAAGACAAGACCCAGAGCAGGACTAGCCAAGACCGAGTCAAGACCGAGTCTTAGGGACGTCGAAGCTGAGTCCAAATCGAGCTTAAAGGAAACCGAGTCAGATCCTTTTCATGGTCATGCGATTACTTGAACTAGTCGGCTTCATTCGGGCATCTCGAGACCAGACTCGAGTCCTACAGCTCTAAATAGAAAACACAAAGCCAGATGCAAACACAAAGAATCTTTAGCGTTCTCATACCACTTTCACTGTAAACTAAAGCACTAAGCGCTAACTGCTAATCTAACTGTTTATAAAATAACAGATCAGTATTTTGCTGGACATTTACAGTAATTTCTAGCTGTGGGATTTAATTATAATTACGTCGTTAAAGGATGTTTCGGGTGTGTGTTCTTTATCCATGTGTCAGTCAGGGGTAACCATAGAGACGCATCCAAATGATTCAAGTAAACAACAAGAAGAATGACATCACGCAAAATACTGATTAAAAAAGACGACAAATTTAGCCAAATACGGAGACAAAGACAGGCGACGGTGACAAAGCACTGGCGCAAGAATACATTTCACTACTTCCCGTTTCCTTGGGGTAAAAACATGAGGTTGTACACATGTAAAATTCCTTCGTCATTCATCACTAAGGGGATAATCTGTGTTTTTTTGCGAAGTTAAAATCACGTGGTCTGAAATGAACATGACATGTTTTGCATGGAAGAGAATCCTCTAAAAATGTCTCTAACTTTGTTAAATATTACAGAAATGTTTTTACAGAAAAAACATCACAGGCTCCAGACTGCGACTTTTCCTAAAATGGATGTAATTGTGAGTTTGAGAATTTGCTTTGGATTACTTATTTAGGAAGCAGGGGACTTTAATCATTTTTATTCATTTTACTATTTTTATGTTTACTTAATTTATTATTTTTAAACAATATATTAAAATGCATAACTGATAAAAGCTAAGCGATAGCGTCCAATCACGCGTAGGCGTCCAGCTATCGAATTAACGTCTACATACTCGCCAGATTTCGAGCATTGAACACTGCTGCTAAGCTTCGGGGAAGCGACCAATGACCATTGCAGCATCCTAGAGGGCACTTCATCATCTTTCCTTGTACATAAGGGAACCCTACAGGGCATTGCATCATGTTTTTTTTCACTGTAAGGACACCCTACAGGGCACTTTATCACATTTTATCAAAGGTAGGAGCACCCATTAGGGCACTGCATCACATATTCTCACACATAACAGCGCCCTAGAAAGCATTTCATCATGTTTCTTTTCCACTGTATGACACCCTGGAGGGCACGTCGTCACATTGTATCTACTGTAGGACCACCCTGGAGGGCACTTCATCCCATTTTATCTACTGTAGGACCACCCTGGAGGGCACTTCATCACATTGTATCTACTGTAGGACCACCCTGGAGGGCACTTTGTCACATTTTATCTACTGTAGGACCACCCTGGAGGGCACTTCATCATGTTTTATCTACTGTAGGACCACCCTGGAGGGCACTTCATCATGTTTTTTTCTGGTTTAAAAGCACCCTGGAGGGCCCTTCATCCCATTTTATCTACTGTAGGACCACCCTAGAGGGCGCTTCACCCCATTTTATCTACTGTAGGACCACCCTAGAGGGCACTTTATCATATTTTATCTACCCACTGATTCTGCCAGTTGTTGCAAGTGTAATGAACGTGACCAAGGTGAACAATAATTTATGTTATCATCCTTTATTTTTATCCAAAATGCCTCTGGAAGAGAAAAGAAACTAAAAGTAGAAAGTCGAACCACACGCTGTCCAGCCAATGCACAAATCACACAAAAGGACAGATGACAGCACTGTAGGTTTAGTGTTTTTTTTTTGGTTTGAACTAAACGTTTCTGGTATTTGGAGTTACACTTCATTCTGCAAAGCGCCTGTCTGCCTTTGTGTGTTTGTGTGTGTGTGTGTGTGTAATAGTTTGCGCCACACCATTCTTATTAAGCCATCAGAGAGAACACATGATATAATGCACAGCTCAACTCTAATTGCCTAGCTGTTGATAGATATGAGGTTTAACAGCTCCACCAGCCATCACTGGAGATTTACATCTCTTCATCTAAGTCCCATACTGTCATGTATACATTCTATCATTAGCCGTGTGTCAGTAAAGTGTATTATCACCAAGTAGCTCAAGTTCATGTCTTTTATGGCTCTTTTTCCTACTTCATTAAGCGGATAAACAAGTTACATAGCTGAGGATATCATGTTATCATGGTTTATCCTCGAGCTGTTGCTGCATGTCTGTAAGCCCTGTAGCGGGTTTGACTGACGACATCGAGTGGAAGCCGTTCATTCATTCCTTCTGCTAATCACAAACGCAAATAAAAGCCACGAGAAGAGAAATGTCACAAGCTAATGCTACATTTCAGAGCGAATTACTGGTGCCTCTCTCGCTTTCTCTCTCTCTCTCTTTCTCTCTCCCTCCCTATATATATATATATATATATATTGCCCATGTGAATGCATGTAAACACGTGACATCACAAGTGAAAAGAAATAAATCTTGTGAAAAAAATTTAAATCAAAGTGAAAATTAATCATCTGAAATCACATGAAAATAAATTCATGTGAAAATAATGAATCATATGGGGGGAAAAAATCACATGTGGAAAAGGAATCAGGTGAAAATGAATCATTTCAAAATGTGAAATAAAGGTAAACATGTAAAAATAAAGAAATCATGTGAAAATGAATGACTCAGGTCGAAAGAAAAGAATCACATGAAAAGGAATCGTGTTTAAAAAAAAATCACGTGAAAAAAAATAACGTGAAAAAGAATCATGTAAAAAATTCATCTGAAATAGTTCAATTGTGCCAAAAAACATGAAAATAATTTAAGAATTCAAGAATCATATATGAAAAGAAGTGAATCATGTAAAAAAAACAAAACATGCACTACATGTGAAAAGCCCACGAAAGTAAATGTATGAAATGTGACGTGCCTAAAAACCACGTGTGAATTTCACGTGACTATTCAGATGTCACGTTCCGGTCAGAACAAATTTCACCGTTCGCCTAATGCAGCTTTTCCTAAACTGTGTAGCTAAATGACCTCTTTCACATGACTGAAGAATTTATGGTCACGTTCTATTGGTCATGTAGTGCACTACTTTATTATACCCCATGCAGTGAGCATGTATAGTGAAGAGAAACAGATTTAGGATTTAACCTGTGCCTTGTGGTTGGTTTAACAAAAAGATGGTGTGTGCAGAGAAGCTGAAGATGGCTGAGTTTTATCATGATCATGCCTCGCATCAGAAATGTAAACTCAATGTAAATATCTATAACATAAAGATTTTACAGTTAGGGATGAACCGAAATGGGAACACTGCACATATCCGATAATTATCATGTCCAAAATCTTCCGATGGTGGTGATGACGTCGATGGTGATGATCACACGTTTATGAAAGGCAGAACCTGGGATTAAAGCAAGGTCACGTCCGAGGTCACGTTACACAGCTGAGTGTTTCGTAAGTCAGGATGGTTTCACACACACACACACACACACACACACACACACACACACACACAGCGGCCTGATTGCTGAATCATCTCTCAGATAGTTCGACGGGGAATTACCAGCACTCCTGCACTACACAACATCTCACTGATCAATAAATCCATGCCAAAATAAAAAAAAAGCACTGCTTAGCACTGCTGGTTAAAACACTTACACAGCTAACACGTAGCTAACAGCTTTAACTGGGTCTTAAAATCCACCACTGAGCCGTAAACAGCAGTTAATCATTCAGGAAAACAGGATTCCGGGTTGAATTGCCGAGGTGGCGATGTCTCGCCTTATAGTTTGCTACATCAGATGTAGGAGGTCTTCCTACGTCTCTATCTTCTGACCCGGTTTCCCTGAATTTAGGTAGCAAACCTTCTAAGAAAAATATGTTACAATTTACAATTGTTTACATTCAGTTAAATACTTCGCATGTCAGAGATCACAAGTTCGAATCCTGATGATGTCACAGCCAACCGTAGAGAGCAAAACTGGCCGTGGGAGGGGCATTCGTACTGACCCCCGTTAGTCATTAGCCAATCATAGGCATGTGTGTGCTGATGTATGCGGAAGAAGGCGGATAGCGCTTTTCCTCTGAGTGTGTTACGCAGCATGAGCAGTTCAGCTGCACAGCTTCATGTCTCAGGTCTCAGAGGAAGCCTTCACTCTCGCCGGCTGGTAGAGGAGAAGAGCAGGGCAAATAATGGACAAAATGGGGGGAAAAGAGTTTGCATGTTGTGTTCATCTTCGGTGGTGGATCCAGAGCTTATCCCGGGAACATCGGGCACAAGGTGGGAATACGGAAGGAAACCGGAGAACGTGGAAGACACGGACACGGGGACGCCATTTGTGAAATTCCACACGTACAGTATCCTGGAGCTGTGAGGACTAACACATGTCTCGTCTTCTATTTTCTTCTATTTCTCTGTCTTCTGACTTCTGTTTTTTTTTTTTGTTGTTGTTGTTGTTGATTGCGTCTGAGCTCAGCTAAATTTTGCAGTCTGCTTGTTAAGTCTTTCCTGTAACTTCGTAATTAAAACATTCCGGCTCTCTCCCTGGATCATAAAGTTACGCTTTACAGGAAAACTGTAAAAAAAATTCAGCTTTCAAATACTTTACATTCATTCGCTCATCTTCAGTATGTGCTTTATCCTGGTCAGGGTGGCAGTGGATCTGGAGTCTATCCCATGGGAATACACCCCGGATGAGATGCCATCATGGGGCGCCACGCCCACACACACACACACACACACACACACACACACACACGGGCAATGTAGCACAGTCTTGGGTGGTTGGAGGAAACAGGAGAACCCAGAGGAAACCCACACAGACACGGAGAGAACATGTGAAAGTCCACACAGACAGGAACCTGAGCTCAGCATCGAACCGGAGACTCTATTTTCACATTTTATTTAAAAAAAAAAAAAAAAAAAGCAAAGAAAGCACTCAAATTATAATATTAATATTATATATATATTAATAAAACTAGTCTGAAGATGCTCTACAGTGCTGTTTAACTCCAAACCTAACAGTAATTCCAGGAGAAATTGCAGTCTCATGATTTCAAGATTTCATGACACATTATCTGCACATTGCATTATTAAGATCTGCAAAGTTTTTAAAATGATTTCAAAATGACGGTCTCCAAAGATCCGCTGATTAATAATCACAGACACGTTATTATCCGATCAGCTGCTTGTCACAGAGCTGCTCATGATACATGCAACACTCTCACAAAAAATCGACCAGGAAACAATTTATCGTTTTATCGTGATATCAGTATCACTGGGATCATATCGCCCTGCTCTACTCCAACATCCAGACTGCAATAATGATACAGTGATGATGTATTGTGCAAAATGCAACACACACACACACACACACACACTTGACAATAGGAAAACAAGCTGAGCAGCTGTGCTTAAAGGCGAATCTGCGTAACTGGCCTGTAAGGCAGGGATGACAGCTACAAACACACACACACCACACTACACACACACACACACACACACACACACACACACTAAACATCTCAGTCTGTAAGACATAATAAATCCGTATGAATGATAAGCTCCAGCTCTGTAACACTCACCGGTGCTCATGGTGGTGCGCGGATCCGTCTCCCCTCCGGTTACACTGCTGCAGCCGAGCTGATCAGCTCAGAGAGCGCATCACACACACGCACTCACACACACACACACACACTCACACACACACAAGGTCAGTCCAAAGATGCACACGGATCAGAGCAATCCCAGTCGCGCTCGTGCGCTCAGGAGCAGTACAGATGAACGCAGTGAATGTCTGAGGTGTGTGTGTGTGTGTGTATGCGTATGTGTGTGTGTGTGTGTGTGCGCGCCCTCCGCATGGGCGTGTGACAGCGCCGCTCTGCGCCTCTGCATCAGCAGCTCTCACGGCTCCTGAGCGCGCAAAGCCTCATGGGAAACTGAGTACAGGGATAAATATATGGAAGATGCAGCAGGTGGAAACGCTTTCAGTGGCCGGTTTATTAGCGTCACCCGACTTCAGGTCAATAAAACAACGAGAAAAGAGAGACAGAAAGCCAGAAACGCTGTGAGCGAAGTTTAATGGAAGTGAAACGCGGAGCTTTAGTTTATATTTTGTCGCCTCCAAGAGCTGAAAGTGTGAAACAGCAGGAGAGGTGAGAAAAATCCAGCCTGCAGGAGACTCCAGGACTTTTCCCTCATGTGATGCTCACAACAACAACACATCATCATCATCATCATCCTTCTTTCTTTCCCTTCATCATCATCATCATCATCATCTTCATCTTCTTCTTCTTCTTCTTCTTCTTTTACATCACCATCACCATCCTTTTT
>JAKKZJ010000012.1:22023193-22039209 GCA_033441845.1 Pangasius mekongensis | reverse complement strand
TCATCATCATCATCATCATCATCTTCATCTTCTTCTTCTTCTTCTTCTTCTTTTACATCACCATCACCATCCTTTTTTCTTTTCCTCCATCATCAGCACATCATCATCTTCTTCTTCTTCTTCTTCTTCTTCTTCTTTTACATCACCATCACCATCCTTTTTTCTTTCCCTTCATCATCATCATCATCATCATCATCATCTTCTTCTTCTTTTACATCATCATCATCATCATCCTTCTTTCTTTCCCTTCATCATCATCATCATCATCATCATCATCTTCATCTTCTTCTTCTTCTTCTTCTTCTTTTACATCACCATCACCATCCTTTTTTCTTTTCCTCCATCATCAGCACATCATCATCTTCTTCTTCTTCTTCTTTCATCATCGCCATCATCATCATCATCATCATCATCATCATCTTCTTCTTCTTCTTCTTTTACATCATCATCATCATCATCCTTCTTTCTTTCCTTTCATCATCATCATCATCATCTTCTTCTTCTTCTTCTTTTACATCATCATCATCATCCTTCTTTCTTTCTTTTCCTTCATCATCATCATCATCATCATCACCATCATCATCATCTTCTTTTACATCACCATAATCATCATCCTTCTTTCTTTTCCTTCATCATCATCATCATCATCATCATCATCATCATCACCATCACCATCCTTCTTTCTTTTCCTTCATCATCATCATCACCATCATCATCATCATCTTCTTTTACATCAGCATCATCATCATCCTTCTTTCTTTGCCTTCATCACCATCATCATCATCATCCTTCTTTCTTTTACATCATCATCATCTTCTTTTACATCACCATCATCATCATCATCCTTCTTTCTTTTACATCATCATCATCTTCTTTTACATCATCATCATCATCATCATCATCATCCTTCTTTCTTTTACATCATCATCTTCTTCTTCTTCTTCTTCCTCCATCTTTTACATCATCATCATCATCATCATCATCATTATCATCATCATCCTTCTATCTTTTCCTTCTTCGTCATCATCATCATCATCATCCTTTCTTTTCCTTCATCATCATCATCTTCATCATCATTATCATCCTCTTCTTCTTCTTTCTCCATCTTTTACATCATCATCATCATCATCATCCTTCTTCTTCTTCTTCTTCTTTCATCTTTTACATCATCATCACCATCATCATCATCATCATCCTTCTTCTTCTTCTTCTTTCATCTTTTACATCATCACCATCATCACCAACATCATTATCATCCTTCTTCTTCTTTCATCTTTTTCGTCATCATCATCATCATCCTTCTTTTTTTTTCTTTTTCAAATTGCACATCTGCACATATCTGAGAGATAAAGTATAAACAATAAAATATAACACTGAAAGCTAATGTTCTGTAAAACTGATTTAGTCTATGCGATTAATGGGATTTATTTATTTATTTATTTACATATACATTACATAAACATTACTAACACAAACTGACACCTTTGCAAAATATATTTTTACAAAAAACAATGCAAACACAGAATAAATAATTGTTTATGTATATATATATATAATCTTTTATGGGTTTATTGTTATTATTATACACACGAAAAACTATATATTTTACTGTATTGACTGCGTTTTGGTTTGCACTACAGAAAGTGTAATACATAAATAAACAAATAAATAAAACCAAAAAGGCGCATGTAGTGGGCGGATACGCGGTGACGTCATATTCCGGCGACAGCCAATGTATGCATCAACATGGCGCTGCTGTACCGGGAGTGAGTGCGGGTAGTGAAGTTATTGCTTAGTTAAATAATAATAATAATAATAATAATAATAATAATAATACTCAGTGGGTGAAGTGTGAGATATGGAGCAGGTCGGAGAAGTGGAAGTGATTATTCCGGGTGAAGAGGAGAAAAATGCACCGCACTGTGCACATGGTGAGTGTGTGTGTGTGTGTGTGAATGTCAAACACCTTTGACAGTTTATTTGTTTGTTTACTTTCATACTTACTTATGAGTAGTTTACTGATTTAATGAACCGCTTGCTTACTTATAAATAGCTTACTTACTTATATACTACTGTAATTGTGTACTTGTTTACTTTCTTGCATACTTGTATATTTACTTATGAATGAATAACTTACTTACTTACTTACTTACTTATTTATTTATTTAAAATATTTTTTATTACTGAACTTTCCACCCATGGAACACAACCCAGTCATAGTGTGTCAGAATTATGATGTAAAATTAGTAAAATCATTAATAACAGCATTTAAGATTTGTAAATTATATATATATATATATATATATATATATATATATATATATATATCAGGAAATAAACAACATCCTATAAGACATACATTGTGACTTGCATCATTTTAAACCCATTCAATTCAAGTGAATTATACAGTAGGCTATACCTAGGCTTCAATAATTAATAAATCATGTGTGATGATCGTCATTTTTACTGCTGTGATGATATTAAAAAGCAGTAAAACATTAAATTTACATTATCATGTAAAAGCATGGACTTCTGAGTCACACTGAGAACCACGGCTCACTAGCTATTGGCTTTATTTTCTGTTCAAACTTCTTGTGTGTGTGTGTGTGTGTGTGTGTGTGTGTGTGTGTGTGTTGCAGGACCTGCGGTGTTGTTTCAGGTCATGAGCAGAGGAGAGAAGAGTGGAAAGAGATTTTACGCCTGCTCTGCATGTCGAGACAGGAAAGACTGCAAATTCTTTCAGTGGGAGGACGAAAAGGTGTAATTTAATGTTCAGTACAAACCATAAAGTGTCATTTTAATGCTTATTATGGAACGTGTGGAAGCACATCAGAGTCAAAAATAAAATGAAAAATGATAGGTTTTGTCTTTTGTTGCAGAATCGGTGCATTAATATGTCACGGCGTAAATGGCGGGCGGTTTCCTGCGTTAACATAAACATTTTGTAGTCTTGTGATGTTTGATAATGCGATTTTAAATCCGCGTTACGAGCGTGCGACTGTTTAATGAGGTAAGTGACATTTCACGTGTCCTGTTAACGTGATGAATGCGCCACTACATGAAACATACAGTATCTGTGCAATTCAGTAAAGTCATTTTCATGTTTCCTTGTGTTCTGAAAAAGGATTTAAATGCAGTTAAAGACTTTAACTAACGCTTTAATAAAGCATCCAACACTAAATGCGGTGCTAATACTACTACAGTCTGCTACATAATTTACTGCCGCTGTTAGACTCCGCCCTACATTCATAAGCGGCATACATCATATACATCTAATATACATCTAATATAATATATCTGATGTATATCAGATGACAAAGTGCAGTGCATTATTGCATTGAAAGCCAAATTTGCATATATAATTGGGAAATTTAAGTTGTAATACATAAAGGCACTGCAGTTTTAAAATATTTGGAGGAAAAAAAAAAAATATATATATATATATATATATGTATATACACACACTGTATACAATGTATATGCTCAGACATTTTTAGAATGGCAAAGAATTTATTATTATAATTATAGGAAAATATATTCATTCATGTAAATGCAGAATACTCCCTTTTATGTAATTGTTTAAAATGAATTTATTTCATATTTTTAATTCACTGAAATAAAATAAAGGCAAAACATTCATCTTATTACTTGCCTCTGTCAATAATTGCTGTTATTACTTTGTATATTTACTTTATTAAATTCTTATGCCCCTGTTTCTTTTTTTTTCCCCCATAAAATGTTGTTAACAAACAAATTGCCAGGTGTGAGTGTGTCTTAAACTTGTGACATACATATTGTCGTTCGTTGTTATTCAAATTTAAAAAAAAGCTATATGACAGGGTTCTCTGTACCTGTTTCATGAGCGTGGTTGTAGAGGAACATTATTTAATCTTATTTATTTAGTCTTATTATTGAACTGCTGTTGTATCTTTTGAGTTACGCATTTAAATCTATGCGGATATTATTTATATCTTTTTGTCTGATGTTGCGGTTTTTTTTTCTTTTAATTTGTATACTTTTTTTAATAATTGAATGTTTCAGGTATCAGAGGAACGACTGCGTGCGAGAGAGGAGCAGAACCGGTTGAAGAGGCCCTCGTTCACTCATTCAGAGCACTGCATGAGGTAAATGTCACGCCCCTGACTGGTCTTAAAGAATCGTCCTGATTGATGTCAATTACAATTACTTTAAATATAATATTTAGATTTTGTTTTTTTTTTTATACATTTATGAGTCACAGGATTTTGTCATCGCTGCTATTTAGCTCACTTTTACATTTCTTATCCATGAGCCACGTTAAATCTTCAAATCAAAGTCAAATCCCAAATGGTTCCTGTTCACTGTGCTACATGATGGTGCTGTAGAAGGTATGCAGTGCCCTAGATGCCTAATAAAACTTTCTGGGATTAGGTGTTACTCCTAGTGTTGTACTTTAACGTCGTCTCGGCAACTTTGCAATCAAAAAAACGTCATTTTTAAAACAAAGATTCAATTATTGGCCCCCTTATTAAGCTTTGTGATTAAAACCAACTTGCTGTGTCCTGTGCTCAATAGTTCATCCTGTGAGGGAGTTAAATGACACTGAAACATACATTCTAACATTAAATAACCTTTTTTTAATGTTTATTTAAAAAAATAAATAAATAAGTGAATGTATTGGGAGTAGTACTTTAGTAGTAATATTTACTAATTGCCCCTACAACCACAATCTCCAGAGAAAGTCCTTCTGCTATGTGTGAAACGGACACGGGTACTAGACCAGGGTACGGATGGTGCCGCTACGCAGTGCGGCACTTTAGAGCAGCTCCCTCAGTAGAGCAGCGTGTGAAGTGTTTCCTCTCACTCCCGTGGCAGGTTCAGAGAGTTTGTGTCCCTGCCGCTGGATCAGAGGAGGTTCTGCGTGGACTGTCAGCTGCTGCTCCTTCCTGCCGAATGGAGCGCTCACGCCTCACACCAGGCGCTTTCTGATGACATCACAGTGGCGCGGCTGAGGAGGCCCAGTCTACTGCTGCGTGCTTTGGAGAATAAGAAGAGCAACGCGCAGTACCTGTTTGCTGACCGCAGCTGCCATTTCCTTCTGGATGTGCTCTCTGGATTAGGATACCAGAAGGTTCTTTGCATAGGGACGCCACGGTGAGTTTAAAAACGCGTGCCCTGTTCAAATAACGCAGCTTCTGAGATCTACATCTTCAACAGTGGGGCAATGTAAAAAAAAAATGGCAACGATTTCCATATATCTACCTCTTCTTACGCTGATTCTTTATTTCTGATGGACTGACTGAACAAACTTACTTATGAACTTATTTTTTATGAATTTACTTACAAACTTACTTTCTTTCTTTTTTCTGACTGTCTTCTGAAGTTACTTACAAAATTACTTATGAATTAACTTGCTTACAAACATACCTACGAACTAACTTACGAATGAACTTACTTATAAACTAACTTACAAACTTCTTATTTGTGAAGCTGGCAACACTTTTTTTCCTTTTAATCCTACTTTTCAAGTTATATTCCTGAAAAGTATCGTTTGTCATGTCTGCTGACGATTGTTAACTCTACTGTAGTAACCACTTTGAACGAGGAAGTGGAATTTTACGCGGTGAACACAGAAAAGCGGAGTGATAGACACAGTGTAACGTCCCGCTGCCACTATAGAAAATATAGGCACTTTTTGGACTGCTGCTGGACCAATCAAATTAGTCGACGAGAACTGTTGTATAAACTAACTTGTTTACAAACTAAACCTACTTACGAACTTACATACAAACTAACCTGCTAATGAAGTTACAAACTAACTGCCTTACAAGCTAACGATCTTACTGAAAAACTTACTTAGAAACTAACATACAAACTAACTTATTTAAAACTAACTTATTTATGAGCATAGCTACTTACAAAATAACTTATTTACAAACATACTCACAAACTAACCTGTTTACAAATTAACTTACAAACCTACATACAAACTAACTTACAGACATACAAACTAACTTGTTATAAACTTACTTGCTTACAAACTTACCTGCTTACGAACTTATAAACAAACTAACATACAAACTAACATTCGTACTGACAAACTAACATACAAACTAACATGCTTACAAACTTATTATTTGTGAACTTACTTACTAACTTACAAACTAACTTTCATACTTATTTCACTTAAACATACATACTTATGAACTTACTTAAACTAAATTACTTACAAACTAACCTAGGAACTTAGGAACTTAGGAACTTACTTACAAACTAACTTACCTACAAAATAACCAACATACTTCCAAACTAACTTACTTACAAATTTACTTTCAAACTAACTTACAAACTAACATTCTTACTGACAAGCTTACTTAGAAACAAACATACTTACAAACTTATTATTTGTGAACTTAGTTACTTACTAACTTACAAACTAATTTACATACTTACTTCACTTAAACATACATACTTATGAACTTACTTAAACTAAATTACTACAAACTAACCTACTTAGGAACTTACTTACAAACTAACTTACGTACAAAATAACAAACTAACCAACATACTTCCAAACTAACTACCAAACTAACCTGTTTACAAAGTAACCTACTTACGAATTTACAAACTAACTTACTTACAAACTAACATTCTTACTGACAAACTTACTTAGAAACTAACATGCTTACAAACTTATTGTTTGTGAACTTACTTACTAGCTTACAAACTTACTTACATACTTATTTCACTCAAACAAACTAACCTACTCAGGAACTTACTTACAAACTAACTTACCTACAAAATAACAAACTAACCAACATACTTCCAAACTAACTTTTTTTTTTACAAACTAACCAACATACATACAAACTAACCTATTGACAAACTTACTAACTAACCTACTTATGAACTTACAAATTAACCTACTTACAATCTAAGGAAAGTGCTATCTACACTTCACCCATGATTGGCTAGTGATTGACAGGTGAAAGAGAGTAAGCCCCGCCCACCCAGAGAGTAAGCCCCGCCCACCCAGAGAGCATGGCCAGTTTTGCTCTCTCGGACTCGCAGTTGTGGATTCTTCCCCGCTGTTCACTGGCTGTCATTCCAAAAGTATACGTTTTTGGTTACAGCATCGTTCCCCCTCGTCCATGACTCCTTTACTATCTAAAGCTCTTTATAACTATTTTGCAGATTAACCTGATGTGTTATTTCACACGGAATTAAGAATTTAAGTCATTTATTTACACGAACTAACTTTCACTTAATTGCAGATTACATGAGCTGATTAAGATCCGGAGCAGAGAGGACAAGACTCACACCATGAAGAGTTTATTACTGGATATTGATTTCAGGTAAGTGCACATATCGGGACTTTTGCTAGTTCAAAGTTAACGCTGGAGTAGTTTTATGCGAAGGTAAGAACTGGATAAGTGGCTCATCACCCTGGTCCTGGAAAAACATCACTCCTGTCCTGCATATTATTATTATTATTAGTTATTTATTTATTAATTTTTTTAACTCACCTGAGCTAAAAGATTGTTTTTGACCACAAATCGATGTGGGTGTCACATCACATTTCTGTTTTGTTTAATATTAAAATTACTTTCCTAATAAAATTTAATACCATGTTTATTTTGTTAACTCTTGATTAAAGCATGCAGCGCATATGCGTTATGTTTCCGGGTTTTTAGCTGCATTAAAATGTAGCACGGCATTGGCTAGGCATAAATATAGATATGTTCAAATGTTAATGCATGAAGAAGACTAAAATCTGCAGGACGAGGTCTAACTGCAGAATAACGTGTTAGAGCCTGAGGTCACAGAGCTCCATATGATCTGGAACAGGCTGTCGATCTCCGGCTCTGAAAAAGCGAAAAGCAGGAAACACGGGCTCGGTGAACTGGTGATGCGCCCTCTCGAATGCGGTCGTGCAACCTGCTGAGAAATCCTGCAGTATCTTCATAGCGACTGCGTCGTAGAACGCAACACGACCCTTGTGGTAGTTCACAAACACGCCCAGCTTGTCCGGTGCCGCCCGAACGGACAGAGCCATGTACCGGTCGTTGTGCCACGCCAAGAGACGCCCGTCCCGAAACTCCAGACTCCACGAGAGTCTGTTCCTTCCCAGTTTTGTGCTTTTGTCCTGCCCTTTCCTGCGCAGGCTGCCGTAAGCCACGCCCACGGCCCAGGAAGGGCAGCAGTGAACGTCCACTTCCCAGTAACACTGACCCGAGCTTATAGCGGGCAAGCCGAGGGCACAGCAGGTCTGATCGAACTGCAGAGGGTGGCTAGGAGCCGAGCTGTCGTCAGGAGAGATGTACAAGCCCCGCCCACTCGAGGTCACCTTGATCTTTCTGTGGGTGGCTGCCCTGTCAATCAGCACCTCAGTGGAGTCTGACAAGAAACATACAGGATACTGTATAGATTAGCCTTTAGACAGTATAGTGCATTGTGCGGTAATAGATTTCGTGGTGCATTGTGGGATATCATGAGTATTTTGGTCCTTAAACAAGGCCACGAAACGGCGTATAAAGGGAATAGGGTGTGATTTGGACCAGAGATAAACCACTCGCTGTTGTGTTGTTATAGGAAAATAATAATCAATGACAGTGTGGTGTGATGAAGCAGACTTACTGCTACCACCTTGAAGTTTATTATTTTCCTGTAACAGCACATCCCGGAGTGTTTTATTCCTCTTACACCACAGCGATTTGAGAAAAATTGCAATTCTTTATTTATTAAAAAAACAGTATCGTGTACTTTTTAATCCATTAGTTATGTTTAATGTTAGGGAACGTCTCTGAAACATGTTAGTTCCTGTTCTCACTAATAACAGCTATAAACAGCTATAAACCTTTTATTCTCTCTCTTATTAAGTTAATAAGACAAAAAAAAAAAAAAACACACAGCTTGTGATGTTACCGTGAAACCGGAAAGCGTAAACTCCTCTGTCCTGAAGATGTCAGAAAACTTAGACTTACAGCTTTACCTCTGACTGTACCTCTTTACAAAGCACTGACACTGGAGACTCCTTCCAGACAACGACTGCTCGCATTCCTTTAACTGTGTTACTATAGAAACGATAACGCATCAGAACGAGTGCATTATATATTAACCTGGGACTTGAATTAAAGCTGCACTACTGTCAGAGCTGCTGTTATAGGATATTAATCGACACCTTCTGACCAATCAGAATCCAGAATCCAACAGCACTGTGGTGTAATTACAAACTGTAGATAAATACGTTTATCGTCACTGAACTCTGTCGTTCATGTTAACCAGCTATGAGTTGATGATTCAGCGATATTCATCTGTAACTAATCAGTAAAAAAAAAAAAAAGCTGATTATTTACCCAGAAGCAAGCTCTTCTTCTGTAGTTGGACTTGCAGATCTTTCGAGATCTTCCCCAAAACCTTCATGAGCTTCTGGAACTTTTCATCGTTCAGCTTGATGGCCAGTTCAGCTGCGTCCTGCTTCTTAGAGCAGCTACGCAAAAGTCAGATCAAATTACTAATAAATTATTAACACCGATCAATTGAATCTGCAGCTGCAAATTATATTGAAAGTGATTTACCTGAAATCTGCAGGACAGACCTAAAACCGGGACAGAATGTAAAATTTTAGCTTCGTGAAGAAATGATCGTTAAAGTGTTTATATCACACGTGTTCTTTAGCACGGCGTGATGAGTACCGGCTGCTGGCTCTCAGCTCCTCCCTGCTGCAGTGTCCTGACGGTGCCGATGTGTTTGCGCACCAGTTTCAGGTGCTGGTTCCAGTCGTTTAGGAGACGTGTCATTCTGCTGCTGTTCTCCCGGTGCTCTCGTTTTAGCGAGTCCAGGACGGCCTGTTCTTCCTTCTCCAGGGCCAGACGCATGGCCTCGAATCGCTCGCGCACTTGCTGCTCCATCGTCTCGGCACTCGTCTTCACCCCGAGAACGGGGGGGGGGGTTAGGGAGACGGAGTGTCAATGACAACGGATACGAATTAGCTTTAACGTATTAACGCGTTTATAATTAAGAATTAAGAATTTCTTAAGAATTAAGAAAACAACAGAGCAGTAGCATCACGTGGATCAGCTGTCTAAGGAATAAAACCACCATGTGTCATGCTGTTATAGGAAAATAATCAACAGCGGGATGGCGTGATGAAGCAGAGTCAGTGGTACCACCCCGAAATCGATTATGATCCTGTAACAACACGTCCCAAAGTGTTTTATTCCACTTATACCATTCCTCTTATCCATTTGGAGTTACATTTTAATATAGTAGAATGTCTGCAAAATAAGTTACCGACTGCGACGAAACACTGACATCGGAGACTCCTTCCATCAACTTTAAATAACGTCGTCTTTTCTCTTCGTGAAAATAACACTTTTTTAAAAAAAAATCTTTCTTTTTTTTCTTTAGCTTAGTAGTAGATTGTGTGGCATCCCTGTGAATGAGCCGTTGCTATAGAAACGCTAAAGTATTAGAACCAGCGCGTTATTATAAAGCCGCGATTACTGTGAAGTAGCACAGACGGAGCGTTCTGATAACGTTTATTTTATGTTTTCTTCACGTACGCAGTGTATTTTTTTTTTTTTTCACGTAACTCTGTCTCGCCGTTTAGTTGGAAACGGAAAAATGACTCGCGACGTTTACTAGCTGCTAATTATTATTTATTAGCCGTTAATTATTTAAGACTTGCTGATCACTTACAGTCAGGTTGGCTTGGCGCTTTTTCAGAGACGCCATGTGAGCTTCCGTCCTCTTGCTCTCCTTCTCCAGCTCCTCCAGCCAGCAGGACAGCTGTTCCTGATGTTCACACAAGCGCCTTTAATATTCACAAGTGTGCTGTATTGCTTTAACATTACCATCAGTCTGCGTTCCCCCCCATAACACAACGTTATACTGGAGTGTAAGCAAACCTGTGAGTATTTGAGCGAGTCAGCGCCTGGTTTACGGAGTGACTTTGGAGAACGAGGGAAGGGCTGCGTGACTGAGGCCAGACAGAGCGAATCGGCTGGCGGTGGCTGTGACACGCCCTCTTCCTCTGCCATTTCTGCGAACTCTATTAAACAGCAAAAAAGGAAAGAGGAGAAATCCTCATGTCATGCCTCATAGCTGATAAAAAACAAAAAATGGAGAACTCAAAAAAAAAAAAAAAAAAAAAAGATAACTCCAAAAAAAGTCTATATTAGTGATGCTGATTTAGCTGAATTAAGACGTTTACATTTCTGTATATATGAAACAGGCCTCCAGAATGTCCTCCACAGTCATGAACAAAGTAATGATCCATTAATACACAATGTCTCAGAATGCCAGTAAATAATTACATAAAAGAAAAGAAAATTAGGTTGATACTTACAGTACGGTGCAGGAATGAAAGTTTGTTCTTGTGCTCTCTCCTTCTCTCTCTCCTTCTCTCTCTCTCCTTCTCTCTCTCTCTCCTTCTCTCTCTCTCTCACTCTGGTATGTGCTGAAGCAGCTGCAAAAATTTCTATAATCCCATAACAAGCCAAAGCCTGCGTGCGCGTGTCTGTATCAGTGTGTGCATCTGTATGTGTCAGTGTGTGTGTCAGCGTGTGTGTGTGTATCTGTGCGTGTGTGTGTGTATATCAGTTGTGTGTGTGTGTGCGCATGTGTATCTGTGTGTGGGAGTGTATCAGTGTGTATATCAGTTGTGGGTGTGTATCAGTGTGTGTGTGTGTGTGTGTATATCAGTTGTGGGTGTGTATCAGTGTGTGTGCGCATGTGTATCAGTGTGTGCATGTGTATCAGTGTGTGTGTGTGTGTGTGTGTATATCAGTTGTGGGTGTGTATCAGTGTGTGTGCGTGTGTATCAGTGTATGTGTGCATGTGTATCTGTGTGTGTGTGTGTGTATATCAGTTGTGGGTGTGTATCAGTGTGTGTGTGTATATATCAGTTGTGGGTGTGTATCTGTGTGTGTGTGTATATATCAGTTGTGTGTGTGTATCAGTGTGTGTGTGCATGTGTATCAGTGTGTGCATGTGTATCAGTGTGTGCATGTGTATCAGTGTGTGTGTGTATCAGTGTGTGTGTGTGCATGTGTATCTGTGTGTGTGTGTGTGTGTGTGTGTGTGTGTGTGTGTATATCAGTTGTGGGTGTGTATCTGTGTGTGTGTATCAGTGTGTGCATGTGTATCAGTGTGTGCATGTGTATCAGTGTGTGTGTGTATGTATATCAGTTGTGGGTGTGTGTGTGTGTGTGTGTATCAGTGTGTGCATGTAGGTGCATGCATGAGCAGTGATGTGAGAAGAAGAATAACGTGTTCTTGCTCTTTTTCCTCTTGTAGATATTCTCAGTTTTACACACAGGATGATTTCTGTCATTACAACATGTTTAATCATCACTTCTTTGGCGGAAAGGTAAAAGATCCTGCATGCGCTTTTCTATAAATCTATACATATATGTGATATGACACCGGTATTTGTCCAATTTCCTGTCTGCACAGGAAGCAGTTGAAGTTTTCCTGGACTTCCTGACAGAGGAAGGTGGCAATAAAGTAGTGATGGTAGCAGATCCACCCTTTGGAGGTCTGGTGAAGCTTCTAGGCCACACGTTCTCGAAGATATCTCGCACGTGGAGGAGTCTACACGGAACTGGTGTGTAAGGCACAAGTACAGTTCGGTGCAAAAGTCTGCACCCCCCATGGTTTTTTCGAGTGTGTATCCTGTTCTTTGAATCCAAAATATTAAAGACATTAAAGACAGAGAGACATAAATAAGTACATTGGCTGTAATAAGACACAGGTGAGCGTCATCACGCGCTACCTGCCGCTTCGCCCCGCCTCCTCTCCGTCCACCGCTGACGCCCGACCACGCCCCCCCCCCCCCCGCTGCTGTATATTACTTATTAAATTATAAAATTGACTGCATAACATTATTTGAATGAAGACAAAATCTCTCAAAAATAATTTCCCAAACAAATTTAGAGTGTATGTGCATATGAGCACCCCTGCTTTATCTGTTCTCAGTAATGACACAGACGGCAGAATTTATACACTCACAACCGTTCGAACCCTCATTCTGCAGGGAGCAGCGTGTCCGAGATGCCCATGGTCTGGATATTCCCGTACTTCTTTGAGCCGAGGATCCTCGACTGCTTCCCTGCCTTCACCATGTTGGATTATCAGGTAATGAATTCTGCATAAGGAGGGAAAAAAAAAGACAAAACGTTACACAAATATCAAGTATTGTATTTTATTTATTTACTTTGTGTGTGTGTGTGGGTGGGTGTGTATGCTGGTCAAAGGTTTTTGAACCCCCTTTATTTTAGCAATTTTGATAAACCAGCGTTTTAAATTTTAAATAGGAAAAATAAATATATACGGGAAATTAGATTATTATAAATAGAGACGCTTTCTTTATGTCGGATGTAATGGAAAGATCTGAGCTCCTGATTTTTTTCTCATTTTCTCTGATTTTTCATCTACAGGTTGAACTGCGTTACTCCTAAAGTGCACTGCGTTTAATAAAGCGTTATTCAGAGTCCCGTTAGGATCTCAGAGCAGCTCCTTAACACGTCATTAAATACACAATCTGCGGTGTAGCACCGTTTGATATTTTTCTTTATCTGACAGCCGTTCTGCACCTATTTGTTCTGTGATTATACGTTTCTCTTTTGTGCGTGAGAACCTGCGTATACAGTATGTAGTAATTCTAACCACGTGTATGAAGAAGCCCTTAGTGATTGAGTTTGCTAAACATGGTGGATCTGTTGTGTATTTCTGCTCACATTCATGACACAGCATTTCTAACAAAGCTACAAAGCTACAGCGAAGGCCAACAACCTCCTCATCACCACCGGAGTTACACTAATCTTAATGTATATATATATATATATGCAATTTAGGTGCATTACTTTATGTAAAACTGTAGCAGCGATGCACCGCGAACGCGATTATTTGTCGTTTCTGCAGGTGGATTATGATAACCATCCTCTGTACAAGCACGGGACGACGGGCCGTAAGCAATCCCCAGTCCGACTGTTCACTAACCTCCGTTCCAAAGACATCGTCCTGCCAAAGGAGGAAGGCTACAGGTAAACCTCAACACACACACACACACTTCACTCTCTAGCAGTACAGTCATCCATTCTTAATTCTGTCTAATGACAAAACCAGATTTTTGCTCAGGAAGTAAATATTTACGGCGCTTCCTCTCATTCACACTCCTCAGATTTTGCAGCACCTGTGAGAGATACGTCTCGGCAGAGAACCGACACTGTAACGACTGCAACGCCTGCACGTCCAAGGTAGGCCTCGTGTCTTTTGCAGGGTGGGTTGTATTTAAAAAAAGAAAAGAAAAGAAAAAGAGCAAGACATTTTATTTTTCAGAACGGAAGACCATGGAGGCATTGTGCAGAGTGCGGAAAGTGTGTGAAGCCCTGTAAGTGTTACTTCTTCCTTTTAAAGGATGAAATCAACACAATCTCTCAATCATTCGAGACGTGTTTAGCTACGATGTAAACAGAAGCTACCGGTTCACCGACTCAAGCCTGTTGTTTAGCTATATAACGTCATTTATATCTAAAACGTTTTGGAATATAGTAAAATAAGTGTATAAAGTGAAAATGGATATGATATAATACAAAATCATTACAATGCTGAGGAAGAATAAGATGGAGCCTCATCGCAAGCTGTGTTTTGTGGGTTTTTTTTTTTTTTTTTTTTTTTTTAAGCTCTGTGACATCCTTCAGTCCATTTTTATACATAACAGTGTGTCAGAAACTTGTTTGAGACCCTAAACAACTCCACAGAGCTGCACGAGGAGATGCGAGTGTGATTTATGTAGCTGTCAGCCTCCGTAATTTTTAGCTCCAGCGCAAAAACTAAAGAAGTCTACGCACTGAACACGTCTTGGCCGATCGACGTGCGCGTGCTATAAGGTTGTATTTGCATAATTGACCTACTTTACCGTCTCTGTTGGATCCATTATCCTCTCTCAGCCTGGCGTCACTGTTCCTCCTGCGGTCGTTGTGTACTTCCAGATCATCGCTGCGGACAAACGGGCTGCTACAACTGTGGCGATCCTGGACACAAACACAAAGCCTGTCCTCTCAAACACAAGAAAAAGTGAGTGGATGCTCATACAGTCTCACACACACACTGTACAGATCTCGCATAGCGTCCTCTTGGTTGTAACGCAGTGCGTTTGTGTATCAGTACCGTATGTTTCACGGATCTCGTCTGTCTATCCCAGTGTACAGAGTGCTAAAGGAGCATCCAAACACAACTGCAACAAGCACGCCGCTAAGAAAAGGAAAAACAAAAATGCACGCAGGAGCAAGAAGAAAAAGGTCACATGAGTACGCTGCACAGATCACACCCCGATGGAGCGTGCGTCACCAACAGAGTGGACTGATGAACATTGTAGGGTTCAGTGGACGGAGAATCGAGTATCTCTTTTTATAACACGTGGAGAGCAAAATGTACTGCACATTCTGGCTGTTTGATAATAAAACTATACACTTTTACACTCTGTGTAATTAATAACTTTCTTCCTAAAGTGTGGTCGATGGTTGTTTGGTAGTCGTCTCAGTGATTGGAAAGGTTATGAGGTCAAATCCCATGACTTGCACTGTAACTTAAGCCCTTGGGAGGCAGCGATTATCCCCGAGCCAATTAAAAAACGAGGTGAAGTGCGGTTTCAGAAATCGATCCCTCACTCGCACACTTAACTATCCAGTTAACTATATTAACAGTTTTGTGTGTAACAAAAACGACAGCTTCTCCAGTTTCTTCTGTTCTTGTGCTGATGTTTTGTTATAAAAATCACACTATATTTTATTAAACAAACACTTTGCAAAGCTACTCCTATGTTCTCTTCTGAAGGTATAAAAAGTGTCAGCAGTTCTGTGCAAAAGTCTTAGGCACGTGCAAAGAAATGCTGTAGAGCAAAGATGCCTTCAAAAATAATGAAGCTAAATGTTTCTACATTTAAAGAAAATACTTTAAAGGGCAGTAAACAGTAATAAATGACACAGAGTCAGTATTTAATGTGACGATCCTTCGCTTTAAATAAATAAACA
>JAKKZJ010000012.1:21979624-21993387 GCA_033441845.1 Pangasius mekongensis | reverse complement strand
GAACCTTGTGCAGTACCTTTACAAGTGCCTACAGGACCAGTGAGACCGTGCAGTGCATTTACTGACCCAGTCCCCATGCAGTACCTTTCTGGATGTCTAGGGCACCATGTACCTTCTGTAGTACCTTAACAGACCCCTGTGGAACCAACCATCCCCTGCATTACATCAGAGTACCTCCATGAGACCACTACCCTATAAAATTACTTCCAAGATCCCTAGGTTACCACAGCTCCCCTGCAGTACATTTAGAAACACCAACAACAGTACCTTAACAGACGCCTATGGGACCATAAACCCCTGAACTACCCTAACAGACTCCTACAGGACTACAGTCCACCATGCATTACATATACAAGCCACTATGGGACCGCTGAGTCACTGCAGTATCTTGACAGGACGACAGACATCCTGAAGTACCGTTTCAGATCTCTAGCGATAACAGTCCCTCTTCGTGACCTTTAGAAACCCCAGTGAGCTCCTGCAGTACCTTAAAGGACATCTATGATCACCACATACAATCTAAAGTACCTTTCCAGATCTTTACGCTCCTTTAGAAACCTCCACATTAACTTAACAAACACCTGTGAGGCTACAGTTGCCCTGAAGTACCCTTCTAGACCCCTTTGGGACCACGGATCTCCATGCAGCACATGTATGGACTAATACAAGACTACGTCCCCCCCAGGAGTACCTTTGAGAAACACATCTCGACCAGTAGAAAGAGAAAACAGGGTCTTGGTGTTCACCTGCGAGCGTGAAGAGGTGCTCTTGCTGCTCTTGAAAGGGCTGCTGGGAGCTGAGCTGTGAACCTGCACCATTTCTTCCGGAAGATTCCAGCGCACCGCTCCGATCGAGTGGCTCTGTCCCTCTACGTTGGCCACGGGATTCAATACTGCCATGGACAGAATTATTATTATTATTATTAATAATAATAATAATCTGCACTGTTGTTCTTGTTTAATTTGCTCCAGTGTACACTACAATATTTTGCACTAACCATTGTATATATGACCTTTTGGAATACCTCTCTTCTTGTCTATTTTTTTTTTTCTTTTTTTTTTTTGGTATTTGTCCATTACGCCAAAACCTTGCGAGCTGCTAAACAGTCTTCCGACAATAAAAATCTATTCTATTCTATTTCTATTTCTATTATTATTATTATTATTATTATTATTATTACATTTTTATTTTGCATTTGTATTTGAGTTATGCTGATGAGCAAACTAACCAGGGATGCCACTGCGGCGAGGAAAGGTAAAAACACACTATCCAGGACCCCATACATATACATATAGACATAAATATATAACCCATATTACATATGATATTGTATAATATAAATACGAGTGTGTACATACTCTGTGATTTGCCTTTAAGAATCCCCTTCATATTGTGCAACGTTACAAGTTCTCCTGAAATAAGTAAACAAAAAAATAAATCCATTTTAAATCCGTCTTCTACACGTGATACATATGATTAAAAAAAAAAGATACATATTCATTGTTTGTAATAATTTCATCATTATATATCAGATCAGATCATATATCAGCACTTATATTGTTTATATTGTTTATATATATTGTTCACTTCGTTTTTGTGTGAGTGAGTGCGCTATGAGAAACGGAAACCCCAGCAGGACTCACCTTGGCTGCGTGATGAGGCAGGAGTTGTGTCAGGACGAGGTGGCAGGAGAGAAAGAGTGAACCATCTCTCTCGTCTCACGCTTTTGTCTCCGCACAGCGCCGTGTGAACTCTGGACCCGTTTTACAACCCCAGTTTATATGACTGAGAAAATTTCACCCACTTTACTTATCTAATGTGTCATAAGAGCCACAGGGCTGGCAGACCATAACTTATGGGTTTACTGGAAAGGCCAATTCTGGCCATTCCCATAACCTGGAATTGTAAAAAAAAAAAAAAACCTGTGAGCCAGCTCTGAATAGGTCTAGCACCAGCAAAACCCGAGTGCTCATCTAAAGCTAAAGAAAAGAAAAAAAAAGTTAATTAAAGCAAAATTTCTGACTATAAAAGTATTAATGGAGAAAAATGACTTTTTTTCTGAACATGACTCCAGACAAATAGAGACAAATCAAATGAAGCAACTCCTCCTATACAGAATTTTTGGATAACTCAAAATGTGAAATATATAATTTACATATTATATATTATATTTTATATTATATATTATATAATATAATCCATTTACAGATTAATATTTGTCATAAAACCATATGCATCAAGATTTCATGACTTGGTGTGAAGTCTGCTGGCATTATCATGTAATCATGACTATACCGTACATTATGCAGCCAATCTCAGAAATATTGGCACCCTTTTTTAAAAACAAGAAAAACCTTTTCAGCAAAATAGTTGCTCCAAAACTATCAGCATTCTCACAAATTAACACTTAGGGAAGCTCTGAACACCACGGTGCGAAGTTTAACAACGTTAGAGACGCTTGTAGATAATCCGAACAGTTAAATCTCCTTTATATTAATAAATTTGGCCACATGGACGTCCTCTTCGATTCACGCCACAGGGTTTCTCATCTGAAATGAGTGCAAATCTGACACTGTAGACATTGTAAAAATAACTGTGTTCTTGTTGCCTGACTGGAAAAGAATGTGTGCAATGCTTATAACGATGTCAGTAACCATTATCATATTATTATCGTGTAGATTACTTTTAAAATGCTCTCCCCCCCCCACTTACTGTAAACATCCTTGACAGGAATAAAGCAAGCGAGGAAAACTTCAGTCGCATGAACCAAAAGGTGGTTTCTTGAGTAATGAATGCAGTTAACTGCAACGTAACGTTGGTGTGATCTTTGCTCTTCTTTCGGTCCTTAGATGAAACTTACATGAAACATTTCTAAGAAATTTAGATATTTAAGCTGGGTAAGCTGGGATCATTTTTACTACACCATAGTTTTCTTATCTGTCTTAATATTGCTTTTGTGAAAGTATTATATGGCAATATATTTAAAAATAAATGTCCTTAATAAGTGTATCCTACACACAGACACACACACACACACACACACACACACACAAAGGAAGATCCGAAGGCCCCATATTACTTCGACAGCTTATATATATGTATAATTAGCACTAACACCTACTAAATATTTTTCCTTTTTCTTTTTTTTTTCTTTTTTTTTAACACAGAAAGCTCAGACATGTTGTATCAGATCTTATAAAACCAGACCCGGGCAAAGTACAGCAGATTTTCAGCTTATTACGTAGAACAGCTGTGTGTCTCACTCTGTGTCAGTGTCTCTCGCGCTGACTCACCTGAAAACCTCTGGCAGAAAAAAATAGGTTGTGAGATTGAACTTTCCATTCCCGTGAACCCTGCCCCCCACCCTCCACCCTCCAAACACGCAATGGATCATTTATATCAATGCGCTCGTTCTTAAATGGTATTGCCTAATGGTTAGAGAGACTTGTAACATGAAGGTGAACCTGAAGGTCGTGGGTTTGAGTCTCAGGTCCGGCAGGGATTTTAGGTGGGGGAGTGAATGACCAGCGCTCTCTTCCATCCTCAATACCAATCCCCCAACTGCTCCCCGGCGCCGCAGCAAAAAAGGCTGTCCACTGCTCCGGGTGTGTGTGTGTGTTCACTACTGTGTGTGTGCACTTGGATGGGTTAAATGCAGAGCACAAATTCCGAGTATGGGTCACCACACTTGGCCACAAGTCACTTCACTTCCACTTCCACTAATAATAAACGGATTAAAAATGAGCAAGAAAAACAATTAATTGTTGATATGGTGAAGTTAAAAAATGGCTTTTTTTTTTTTTTGTTAAACCCCTTGAATAAAAGCTGAAAGTCACTTCAGCCACATCTTGATTGCTTCATTGCAAATCCGTTGTGGTGGTGTACAGAGGCAAAATTACGTCACTGTCCAAATACTTATGGACCCTACTGTATATTAATGCACTCGTTTGAATACATTATCATTTCTGTAGTAACGGTTTGCACGGGGACTTGTACGGCAATCACACAACTTTAAACGGATTCAAATGTGTATAATTGTTTATTTAATATTCATGGAAGGAGTCTCCAGTGTCAGCGCTCTGTAACAGTCAGAGGTAAAGCTGTAACTTTAGGTTTTCAGACATCTTCAGGACAGAGGAGTTTACACTTTGTGCTTCCTCAGTTTCGTGGAAATGGCATTAAATATAACTATAAATGGATAAAAGTACAATGTGTCATTCTTTAAAAAATTTTAACAAAAGATTTTGGCAAATCAGGACATGCTGTTATGGGAAAATAATCAACTCTGGGATGGTAACAGTGACTCTGCTTCATTACCATGCTGTTATTGATTATTTTCCTATAACAGCACAACACATAGTGTTTTATTCTTCAGTTATTATTTTCACATAAATTCAAGGTTATCTGTAGTTTAGGTTAGTTTTTTTTTTTTAATTTAGCTTTTTTATACAGCCTTTATGGGGTCACAGTGGCTTAGGGTTTTTCCTTCCCCAGTCCAAAGACATGCATTGCAGGTTGACTGGCATCTGTAAATTGTCCATAGTGTGTGAATGAGTGTGTGTGTGTGTGTGTGTGTGTGTGTGTGTGTGTGTGTGTGTGTGTGTGTGTGTGTGTGTGTGATTATGCCCTGCAATGGCAGGACGTCCCCTGGGATAGACTCCAGCCTCTCCCACGACGCTGTGTAGGATAAGCAGTACAGAGAATGGATGCCTTCATATGTAGTTCCTCTCAGGAGAAAGTGAAGAAAACGTCACATTTAGTGCGTAAGTATAAGTTTCACTGCTGATTTGTTCCTTATCAAAAAGTGTCAAATTGTTTACATAAACGTATTAATAGTGCAAAAAAAAAAAATCTCCTCCACGTGCTACAGATGTTCCTTAATATTCTGTTGTGCCTTTCTTTAATAACCTTTGTCTTTGTAACCGCCTCCAGCCGATTTTCCCGTCCACTGGCCAGCTTTCCCTGCGCTTTTCTTCACACGTCTTCTTCAGATTAGGCCTGAAGACCGAGCGGGTCAGGGCAGTACGGCTCTGTGCAGAAGGCAGTGCGACACGACGGCTCGAGGTTCTTTCACAACAGTACGAGAATTTCTGTAAAGAATATAAACGTATACGGCTTCTGAACATAAAAAAAAAAATACGATAAATGGCACTGACACTGTGCCACAATGTAAAGAATTTCAGTAATTCTTGAAATAAAATACGAACCAGAATAATATTTTACTGTAAACTTTACTGTAAAACCAGGCGACAAAAATATTGACCTGAAACAGCAAATGAACCTCATCTGGCTAACAATTTTTAAATATAGATAATTTATCATCCTAAGTTTTGATTTAAAAAAAAAAAACAAACAAAAAACGTAGGTTCAACAATTTTAGCAAAGCAGAGTAAATGCGACAAGTTTAAACTGGCGGTAAAGTTAACCAACGTTAGCTTAGCTACAAAAAGTAACTAGCGTTTGCTAGTTAATGTGATATTTTACAGATAAATGCTTCCTTTATGGATTTTTTTTTAAGCTTCATGTGGTATTCAGATCTGTGGCACACTGATTCTCATTGTTCATTTTATCATTAATTATAAAATATATGTTTATTATATTCATCTTTAATTTGAGCTGGTTTTATTGTGTATATGTTCACAGTTATGTATTGCGCAATCTTTCATTTACAAGTTTTTATTGTCATTTTCTTTTTTTTCATTTTAGCTCTATTTCTTGTGTAATCATTAATTTCAGCAATTTTTTGTGTAATCTTTAATTTTATACATTTTTTTATCGTGTAGTTTTTTTGTTTTATAAATTGTTTATTGTGTGATTTTTCATTTCAGCTGTTTTTATTGTGTAACTTGATTGTCCATCACTTAGCAGCCTTATAGTTGTTCTTATGTGAACTGAAATAAACTGATTGCTCTTATAAATACATTTTTATCAGATTGTTTTGTTAATTGTGTTCATTTCTGTTGTGTTTTAAGCTAAGAGGTGTCTATCTGGCAGCAAGTAGCTTTGACTCAATTTAAAAATACAGTAAAGTACATGCTGTAAATAAACACTGCAGGAAAAATGATGTAAATGTTAATTAAGGCAACTCTGCTGTCAGGAAGTTACTGTAAATTTATGAAATATATAAATAATTATTTGGCCTGTCTTTAAAACTGCGTTTATTTTCTCAGGTACACTGGCGGGAATCCTGGAGGACTTGAGAACTTTACAGCAATCAAACATCTAAATTGTAAAAATAAAGCTACGTTTTCCTCCTTTCACTCAGAAGTCATGTGGAATGCAAACTTGTGCACACAAGTGGATTTTTAGCTTCAGTTGAATTTTTTTTTTTTTAGCTTGTCTTTCGAGAGGAACGAGAGAATAAACACTACACATTGTGTAACTACTGAAATAATCACGTTTTCTTCCTGATATTTTTCGCACTAAACTAGAACACAAATCCGGCGACATGCAAACGGGAAACGATTAATTCATTTAAATGAAATCTGTGACTTAAATTTAATTTTAAAATTTTCAAGTTTAGATTTCATCTGTTAGAACGAAACGATCCGAACAAATCCGAGTAACACACTCACACTCGTTTGCCTTGTATTTATTAAATACGTCTCCTTGAATGTATAATTTTATGCAGATATTTTACATGTAAATTTCATGATTTTATATATGTGTGTACTTTATAATTTCTTCTTTTATATTAAATATAACTTTGTAATCATTTTCCTGTAGTTGTGTCATGGAAAGAAGATGGAGGCGGATGCAAGTGCAGATGATTATTATGTAAAGAGCAAAGAAAACGACCAAAAACGTGAAAACGAGAACCATAAACGTGAGCTGTGGATACGATGCAAGAGACATGCAGACTATAAGCGATCGTAATGACGACAAATGACGACTATCGCAAAAGCTTGACGGTGAGATGCTGAAAGACTGGAACCTACACAGTGGTGCTAAACGAGGAGTAAAGAGACACAGGTGAGTGATTAGTGAGACGCGTGACGTGCTGGGGATGATGGGTAGTGTAGTTCTGCGCACATTGGCACTTTTAAAGATTTAAATTTACATACAGTTAATTGTGGTTTAAAAAAAACCAAAAGTTAAAAAAATAGCAAGAAAGCACGATTAAGGAAAGCAGCCTTTATGTCCAGCCTTTACGTCTCCAGAGTTATTTACCTCTGAACCTCCAGTGAAACGATCACCTCGCAATCGCTTCATAAACAACATTATCAAGGCCATAGATCTCCACGGAGAGGTACCATATGCCCTGTTTTCCCTCCGTCCCTCAGCAACAGTTATCACACATATATGATGTTTACATAAGCGCATGATAATCTCATGTTACTCTCTGACGCCAACGTTATCCATTAGATTACCGGCCCACAGATAAGTCTGCTGCTCCGTATCACTCTGCGTAAAAAAACTCATCAGAAAGACAATAACAACCGCCAGGGTTTTGCTCCACTGTGACTTTTATTGCTTTGCTGCCCATTTAGCACATTAAACAGATCATTAACAAACAAAATGTGTAAAAAAAAAAAAAAAAAAAAAAAGACAGTTCATAATCTTTGATAAACATCATCTTGGCCTGAAGGCGGGTAAATAACACCGATCTCATCACTGGCAGTTGGTTTTGTTTATGAGTGAGTTTGGTCTTGCACAAAATTGAAAAAAAGGAAAATAAATTCTGCAGAATAACCTTTTAAAAACCCACTAAACATATCATATATGTATCTAATACTTATTTTTTAAAAAAAAAGACACTTCTACTGTATCTTTCTGTCTCTGTGAGAATGAAATGCTAACTTTTATTTATTTATTTATTTATTTATTTATTTGAATGCAATAAAATACTGCTTGCGTCATTGTGATATCATTGTGAAGTTTTGGTTTTTTTTCAGTACCCTTAGGTAAACCGAATCATTTTGAACATCTTAGTTCCAGTTTTGGAAGAACTGCTTGAAGATGACGGTCTCTCGGCCCTGTGGTATGATCTCCACCTGTGGAAATTGAAAAGAAGCTTTAATAAAGATTACAGCAGCACTCGCATCAGCCTATAAAAACAGCCTTCTACAATCACGTGACCTACAGCTCCGAGACGCGTTTCAGTATTGCTCGGAAGGAAGCGCATTGTTTTGTGCCATGTGACATTTTCTCTTCTTCTTCTTCTTCTTCTTCTAATAATAGTAATAATAATAATAATAATAATAATAATATGCTTCAAATAGCATCGTATGAAACTATTTACACCACAGCGCTGTTGAACTCTGGACTCTCATTTTCCATAACAGCAGCTCTGACAGCAGCTCAGGTACAAATCACAGGTGTATATTAATGCGCTCTTTTGAATACGTTATCGTTTCTATAGTAACGGTTTACACGGGGACTTGTACGGCGGCCGCTGAACATAAACGGATTTAAAAAAACCTGTGTAATTGTTGATATGTTTTTTTTTTCCATCATAAGTTTTTCTGTAAGGAGAAGTTTATTTAACGTTTATGGAAGGAGTCTCCAGTGTCAGCGCTTTCTAACAGTCAGAGGTAAAGCTGCAACTTTTCCGAACATCTTCAGGACAGAGGAGTTTACTCTCTATGGATTCTTGAAAAACGTGATAAGCTGCGTCGTATTAACTCCATGAAAAAAAAAGAGAGAGGCTGGTGAGGGAATGACTGTTGAGTAGTGAGAACAGGAACTGACTTGTTTCACAACATTAAATGTAACTATAAATGGATGAAACAGATGATGTGCCGCACGTCATTTACAAACAAAAACAGCTGTAATTATTGGCAAATTGCTGTGGTGTAAGAGGAATAAAACACTTCCGAACATGCTGATATAGGAAAATAATCAGCTTTAGGATGTTAACAGTAACTCCGCTTCATCACACCGTCCTGTGGTTGATTGTTTTCCTGTAACAGTACAACATGGAGTGTTTTATTCCTTACTTATCAGACCTTACACAGGGTTTGTGCAGAATCTATTACGTCAAGTTCAAGTGTTTTATCAGGAAAATGGGGAAAAATGGATGTAACCTGAAATTAGTTCATTATATTTTATTTTGTAACAACAGATATTGTCAAAAGCAGCTTTTAAATAATAAAAATCAGGCACGATGACGCTTCCGAGCATCTACACGAACCCTGCTTATGGTGAAGACCATTAACAGACCAGGGATTTCATCGACAGCCCTTTTTCTCGAACGATTTTACAGCAAGACCTTCTTCTGCTATCAGCGATGACTTAAACAAACCTGCGTTTTCATCCTGGGGTAGTTCATCTTCTGTATAAAATCATCTGCGACCTTCAGAGCTGCTTTCTTCTCTTCAGCGTTAGCACCACTGCCTGTGGAGAGGTGACGTCGAGATGAGCGTTATACTTAAACAATAATAATAATTAACTAGTATGATGTGAAACAGCAAGGTGTTAAAATTTGCCCTGGGGGAGAGAAAAAAAAAAAACTGACGTAAAAAACTGACGTAAAAAAATGAGATAAAGATCAGATAAGATAAGCTAGTGTGAAAAGGTGCAATGAGCAGTACATAAAAAACGTGTTGCTCATTGCACTCTCTGAAAATATCAACTTGCATAATGTATACACATGTTAAATAATTAAATAATGAGCGAATAACCTGTACAGAACTTTTGAATATTCAAAGATTACTGAAAAATGTATGATATTATGTCATATACTGTACACTAAATGAACCATTTCTTTATATACAGCAAATACTGCATGTAGAAACAAATAAATATTGAGCCTAAAAGTGACATAATGACATTTATAAACCTAACGACCTCTACATATTTCCTAAAACAATTATGAACAATTTTTGGAAGGATTTCTGCAGAATTACACACACAATGTGGTCTGGAGCTTCATCAGCATCACAGTCATCTGATACACGCTTCTCATTTCTTTATTAAACTCACTGATGTATCATTCACAGTCCAAGCTGGAAAAAATATATATGAGCCCTCGTATTTAATAACTGCTAGAACCTCCGCCAAATATTTCCTGTATACCAACAATAGGAGGAATTTTCCAGCATTCTTCACTATAAAACTGTCTCAGTTCGTCGGTATTTCTGGGAATTCCAGCATGAACAGCGCTGTTCAGATCATGCCTGAGTGTCCTGATTGGGTTAAAGTCTGGATTCTGACTTGGCTTTTTTTTTAAATTAAATACACAAAAGCATTCTGTTGTTGAATTACTCATCGTGGTTTGGCTTGTCGTCTTGTTGAATCAGACTTGTCTGTACTGGTGTGAGCATAGCCTCATTATAATACATACATATACACATTATATTCTGTCAGAAGGTTTTCTATAGCAGCAGCTCAGACAGTAGTGCAGCTCCAAATCACAGGTTTATAATGTTAATGCACTCGTTCTCAATACGCTATTGTTTCTATAGTAACAGCTCATTCGCAATGACTTGTACGGCAGTCGCTGCACATAAACGGATTAAAACGTGTAATAGTTGATATGGCGACATTTTCTATGAGAAGCCAGTTACTTCACATTTACAGGAGGAGTCTCCAGTGTCAGCGCTTTGCAACAGTCAGAGGTAAAGTGGTAACTTTACATTTTTTCCTACAACTTCCGGACAGACGAGTTTATGCTTTTGCGCTTTCTCGGTAGCATGACATGCATGACAAGTGTTTTGTGTCTTATAAACTTTGAGAGAGAGAGAGATAGAGAGAGAGAGAGAGAGAGAGAGAGAGTGACGCTGGTGAGGGAATGACTGTTTATAGCTGCTATAACGTAAGTGACAACATGAATTTTTATGGACGTTCCACAACATTAAGTGTAAATAATAACAAAAAAATACAGTGTGTCATTTGTTAATAAATGAAAAATTACAATCCCTGGACAATTGATGTGGTATAAGAGGAATAAACCACTTGCTGTTATCGGAAAATAATCAAATTTAGGGTGATAACAGTAACTCTGTTTCATTACACCACCCCGCCATTAATTATTTTCCTATAACAGCATGACACAGCATGAGTGTTTCACTGCATACTTAGTGTTCGGTTTGTTTGGCCCTCTCACCTTTCCAGACGAAGATCTTGCCGTTGGCTCCGTTGTCCAGGATGAAGCAGTCGTCACGTACGAGCAGGTCCTTGGCAAACAGACCCTTTTCGGAGACTTTGGTCAGCTTCATCGCCCCGGTCGCATCCGAAACCTGCGGGAAAATAACACAACAGTGATGCTTCTGGTGAGATGTCATGATCTCAAGCTGTGACACTTTAATAACGACGTGTTCTGGTACCTTGTAGAGAGAAGCCGTGTTCAACATGTCTGCTTGGCTGTCGTCCTCTGGACTGCTCTCTTTAAGCGCCGGCATTGGACCAAGAACCTGTTCATCACACAGCGAGGAAATGTAACATGAGCACTTGGATATATCTTTAACGCAGTGTATTTTGTTGCTGAAATTTCATTTTTGGGAAAATGTGAGACAACACAGAGATCAGGAGAGCTTCTCCAAAGGTTACGGAATTTGAAGAAAAAAATGCTTTAACCTGGAGAAAAAAAGTAATACGGACCACTAACATCCAACCAATCAGGACACAGAGGAGCAAAAAAAACACACACACACACACAGAACTGATTGGCAGCTGAGCAAGAGAAACTTAGAAAATAATCTCATAGCATTTGATATTTTTAAACGTTCTCTGAAGGTCAAATAAATAAAAAGCATGTAGTTTCTCTTTTAAATTTACTTGATGTTATGTACTTAATAAAAACTGTCATAAGATATTTTATACCCTACAACAACAAAGTAATTGTAATGAAAATAAAACGAAAACTGACAGAAGATTGTATAAAGGTGCAAGCGGCAAAACTTTCAATATCAAAAAATATTAGACTTTCCACATTTTTTTCCACTTTTTTGGTTGTTTGTTTTCTTATAGCACATGCTAAATATCACTAACGGAGCTCCAGTTAGCAAATTACACATCATGACAGATCAGTGATATTTTTTATAAAGTCAGAGATGTTACTAACTAAAGCACAAACATTGCTATCAGACATGTCGTGGAAGTTCTGATGAGAATTACTGGTAATAACACAACGCTGCAGAGCAACGGGTCATGAGCTCCAGGTCATGGTATCGGTTATGATGTGGCTACGTCAGTCTTATGATGCACTTTCTCACCTTCAGCATCTCAGGCGTCTCCTCTCCCTCATTGATGTTAGTGATTTGCGCTTTGCCGTGTCTCTCGGTGTCTCTGATGAGAGAGGCGATCTCTTGTACCTTCTGTTTCTCAAATATATTGGCCTGAGAGCCGACCCATGACACGATCGTCTGGAGACACACACACACACACACACACACACACACACACACTATAGTGGCTAGGACACAGGATTCATGAATGCTAAGAATACACACTGCCTATCCAATCTCTCTCTCTCTCTCTCATATATATATAATATATATATATATATATATATGTGTGTGTATATGTGTGTGTGTGTGTGTATACCACACACCTCTCCCATGTCAAGGATGAAGCAGTCTCCTTTATTAAAGCTGGACCAGTTCAGCTCCACCTCCTTCGCCCTGATGTTCTTCTTCCCCTTTATGTGATACAACCTCTGCACCGGACCAGAGCCAGACTGCTTTTTTCTAAAAGCCGACTCCACTCCTCCTTCCTGAGAGAGAGAGAGAGAGAGAGAGAGAGAGACAGAGACACGCACACAGAGAAAGACCATGAGAGACAGGCAAAAAGTGACACACACACAAACACACAGAAAGACTCATGAAAGCCCACTTGGAATTTGCAAAAAAAAAAAAAAAAAAAGTCCAATTTCATGGTTTCATGCTTTCATGTGTCTTGCACTGAGGAGATGCTTCCATCTGGCCACTCTGCCATAAAGCCCAGATCGGTGGAGTGTTGCAGTGATGGTTGACCTTCTTCAAGTTTCTCCCATCTCCACACACGATCTCTGGAGCTCATCCAGAGTCACCACTGGGTTCTCGGTCACCTCTCTTACCAAGGGCCTTCTCCCCGATTGCTCAGTTTGGTTGTCCCCAGTCCTGGCTGTTCCAAACTTCTTCCCTTTAAGAAGTATGGAGGCCACTGTGCTGTTTGTGACCTTCCCCAGATCGGTGCTTCGACGCAACCCTGTCTCTGAGCTCTGCAGGCAGTTCCTTTGACCTCATGTTTTGGTTTTTGCTTTGATATGCAGGTTCAGCTGTTAGACCTTATTTAGACAGGTGTGTGCCTTTCCAAATCATGTCCAATCAATTGAATTTGCCACAGGTGATCTCCGATCAAAGTGTAGAAACATCTCAAAGATGATCCAGAGAAATGGGATGCACCTGAGCTAAATTTCAAGTGTCATAAATATATATACAGTCAGGTCCGGAAATATTTGGACAATGACAGAGTTTTTGTGATTTTGCATTTATACACCACCACAATGGATTTGAAATAAATCAATCAGGATGTGATCGAAGTGTACACTTTCAGCTTTATTTTAAGGAGTTCCACAAAAATATGACCATTTACAATTTAGGAATTACAGCCATTTTAAGCAAAGTGCCTCCATTTTCAGGGGCTCAAAGGTATTTGGACAATTGACTGACGAGATGTTAATTGACAAGGTGCGGTCCATTTCCTCGTTACTTCAAGACAAATGAAGCAGATAAAAGGTCTGGAGTTGATATCAGGTATTGAGTCGGCATTTGGTAGCTGTTCGACTGGAGCTACCAATATGAAGTCCAAGGAGATCTCAATGCAAGTGAAGGAGGCCATCA
>JAKKZJ010000012.1:21960506-21979524 GCA_033441845.1 Pangasius mekongensis | reverse complement strand
TATGTCACTTTGTCCAAATACCTTTGAGCCCCTGAAAATGGAGGTACTTTGTTGAAAATGGCTGTAATTCCTAAATGCTAAATGCCATATTTTTGTGGAGCCTCTTAAAATAAAGCTGAAAGTCTACACTTTGATCACATCTTGATTGATTTATTTCAAATCCACTGTGGTGGTGTATAAAGACAAAATCACAAAAACTCCGTCATTGTCCAAATACTTCCGGACCTAACTGCATATATATTTATGAGACTTATATAAAAGACAGATTGAGACACCTGTAGAAGATCTTGGATGGTGTGGAATGTAATATTCCTTTTTGAGTAATAACTCTGGCACACCAATATTCTCTGTGCTTCTTTTTCATGGTGACAACTCGAACACAAAACTTAACACTTGGTTAAATGTCTTAACTGACTGTAACTGTGGGTGACTCATCACAGGAAGTACTGTTTCTTTGACGCATATAAACACTTACCCGCAGAAAGGGTGTGTATGAATCACACTGAAACATACTATAATACTGAGAAACCAGCCTTTCGCACAATATATGCAGCTCTTGAAAAACATATGTACGTTTTATTTTATGAATCACAAAATGAAAAGAAAAACTATCGTGATATGATATTTTTGCCTTATTGCCCACCGCCAGACCCTTGTCCCTCTGGGGGGAATCCAACAACACTGTGTTTCCCGTTCAGAATGACTTCTTAGTAGAATCATTTTAGGAAGCCAGCAAACCTCATTTTTCCCCCAAAAAAAGAAAAAAAGAGTGTTATTTCAACCATCTTCAGGCTCCCATTTGTCATGTTTTTGTATTATATATATCCTGGTCCTGTTCCTGTGTTTATCTCTGCATAGGCAGCATCACTATTGTTATTTATTACATGTTCTTACTGAAGAGTTAATAAATAGTGATCGCAAATGTCGTATGCATATATATATAAGAAATATTGGGAAACACTTTCTTTTTGTTCAGATAGCCTTTAAGAACGCCTTTGACGAAAGAAGAACGTATTGAAATCATTCTCATGACTGGATCGGGAAGCTGTCGCAAGGTTGCGATGGACCTGCAATTACATGCGTAACACCAGATGTTTTACACGAGTTCATCATGAGTGGGAGAGACGACTTCATGTGTGTTTACAAAGAGATGACAATCATGTAGAGGAACTTTTGTTTTGTAAAGTTACATTTCACTAAAAAGTGTTAACTTCCCGTATGTATGGAGACTTTTGGGACACCATGTAGAATGACCTATGAATACATTCATAACATGTTCTAGTCATTTTACAAAGCATTTTACACATTGTTAGAATTACTTATAAGAATGCTTTGCACTTTAAATAAACATTTTTAACTGAATGAATATAATGTAACTTTATATTAATATAGATGTGTAGGTGTGCCTCTAGCTTTGTCACCTTATAGCTGACTCCCCTGGGGAAGAGGCTCATGAACTCGGGGGTCTCGTAGCCCTGCACCTGTCTGTGCTGGACGGGTTCTCCACCCAGGAAGTTATCCAGCTGGGTGGCCAACACGGCACAAGCAACCTGCTCATCACGAGACGACTTCTCACCTGAGGGACGGGGGGCGGGGATTGGAGAGAGAGAGGGAGAGACAGAGAAAGAGAGAGAGAGAGGTAGAGACAGAGAACGAGGGGAGGATGGAGAAGGAGAGAGAGAGAGAGAGGTAGAGACAGAGAAAGAGAGAGAGAGGTAGAGACAGAGAGCGAGGGGAGGATAGAGAGGGAGAGAGAGAGAGAGAGAGAGAGAGAGGTAGAGACAGAGAGCGAGGGGAGGATGGAGAGGGAGAGAGAGAGAGACAGAGAGAGAGAGACAGAGCGAGAGACAGAGGGGGAGAGAGAGAGGTAGAGATAGAGAGTGAGAGAGAGAGAGAGGTAGAGACAGAGAGTGGGGGGGGGATGGAGAGGGAGAGAGAGAGGTAGAGACAGAGCGAGAGACAGAGGGGGAGAGAGAGAGGTAGAGATAGAGAGTGGGGGGGAGATGGAGAGGGAGAGAGGTAGAGAAAGAGAGAGAAATAGAGACAGAGAGAGAGAGGGGGGAGAGAGAGAGGTAGAGACAGAGAGTGTGAGAGAGGTAGAGACAGAGAGCAAGAGAGAGGAGGAGAGAGAGAGAGAGTGACGGGGGAGATGGAGAGAGAGAAAGAGAGAGAGCGAAAGAGAGAGGTGGGGAGATGGAGAGAGAGAGAGGCAGAGACAGAGAGCGAGAGAGTGGGGGGGGGAGACAAGGAAAAAAAAGAGACAAACGTTACCATAGTTACCACTGCTTTAGACTGTTTAGTTGAACACGAGTGCAAATGTTTGTACCCCCACAATGATTTCGGGATGAAAAATGAAAACCTTCTCTCACAAATCTTAAGTCTTAAAAATCCAAGAAGCAAAAGTGAAATGTGTGTGTGCAAATTCCTTTACAATTCAAAAGGTGAAATCGGTAGAAAAACAGTTTGCCAGTTGCCACGAGCCTCTCAGGCTCCACCCATGTGATACCTTCTGGCAGCTTTATAACGGATAATATATCAGATTTAATCTGGAGGCGATTATTAATAATAAAGATAAATATAACGGAGGGGATCTCACATATCATATCATATCATGTATATCACACACACACACACACACATATATATATGCATATCATATTTAGAAAAGGGGATGCAAACTTATATACTGATATCATTTTGACTTCAATCTTACATATACTACTACTTTTGTTACTGTTAAACATAACACATTAAATGCTACATATATATATATATTCACTCATTTATTTAACTTGCAAACCTTTGACTTGACTGAATTTTCACAGGGCTGTTGGATTCAAAGTAAAAGCCAGGTATTGTATGAAAATATTTCATTTTAGATTAAAATTAAACATTTAACATTTGATATGAACGTGTTTAAATATTAAATATGAAATATGAAAAGGGAATTAAGTTTAAATTAGTGCACTCTCAGAAATGGAAATTAAAATGATTACAAAAAAAACATTAATATCTAATTAGCTCGCTGTTCTCCGAGTACTAACAACAGTTTATTGTGATGTACATTAGGTGTAAACTGACAGGAGAAAGCGGACTGTATTCAGAGATGTGTGCTACGATATGCTACGCTGGTTCAGGGAGGAGGTTTAAGAGGCCGGTGTTCGAGGGCAGGAACAGGGCACGGGGGCAGATCATGAATCAATGCGTTGACAACCTGAATAGCAGCGCTGCCTAAAGCAGCAGATACGCACCGAGCCAACCGGCCAAATGCTGTACTGAAACTTTAATGACCCACATGTAACTCCTGCCCTTCCTGTTTTCGCCTGGGTTTTCCCCTTTATCCCTTTTTCATTGTGATCACACTCCATCTGCGTGGCTTATGTGTTCTTATACCACAGCGCTATCGAATTCTGGGTATTCGGAAAGGTGCTGATTAATTTTCTGTAGCAGCAGGTCTGACTTTAATGCAGCCGCAAATCACCTTTGTTTATATCAATACATCATCGTTTCTATAGTAACAGCTCATTCACAGGGCTGCGTATAGTGGAAAATAAAAAGAAAGATATGATCACCGATGTGCTGAAGTTTTCTGTAAGGAGATGTTTTTTTTTTTTTTTAAACATTTATGGAAGGAGTCTCCAGTGTCAGTGCTTTGTAACAGTACGTGCTGTAAGTTTTCTGGTGGTTTGTTTGTTTGTTTGTTCGTTTGTTTTTTCCTGTCTTATTAAGTTCAAGGGAACTTATGACCTGTTTACAAGGAAAGCTAATATAACAATATAATGTGAATTATGATTTATGTGAAAGCAGCACGTCTCCGCTACTGAACTTTGAGACTGTGATGAGGAAGTAGGAAAGGCGACACACAGAGACAGGGGAAACCCATCATCTTCCTGCTTAAAACCAAACCTTCTCTCGCATCACGCCATCAGGTCTTTTTTTCTCTTTTGTAAACCAAATGCAACTAAATACCCTGACCACCGTTAGGTTTAACTGTAACAAAGCAAATACGTTTCTATCGAATCTGAAGCATTCTCCCAGACATTAGATGATAGTGCAGAGAAACTATAGCTACACAATATACCTCTGGCATGAGCGTCAGAGAAGTGGTGCATTATGGGTGTTCTGCACCACGTAGGCTACCATCTAAAAACTGGCCTACAGCAAGGCATTGTGGGATTTCAGAAGTGCACTGATTTTTCTCCTCTGTGCTTTCAGACTTTAGAAAATAGGAAACCGATTTGGTTTCTCGTATAGGCTTTTTTTTTTTTTAATTATTATTATTTCAAGGCTTAAAGCTAGTTAGGTTAGGGTTATGTCACAAAAAAAAAAAGTTTTGCCTATACACTTACACTGCTTCTTCAGGATATTTAATAATAAAGTCATACCTAAGGCTTGATTTAAGGAAGAACATGAAGTATGAAGTGAGAAAGAAACAACGATTTACTTAACTCTGGATTTGTTTGTATGTGTTTTCCTTTTACCTAATACTTTAGACTTTTATTTCCTATATTTCAAAAGGAAAACCTCTGCTTAGTACTCCAAACATCACTACATTTCTCTTTTATCAGATATTTGTCAAGTCACACAGTAAGATGGCTTTTTAGTGGCAGAAATCTATCTAAATTGCCAACCAACGTTAGCAAACATTGCCTAGCATAATACACACTAGCTGGAAGCTAACACCTAGCACTGTAGTTGATACATAAGTGTTGTGTTTATCAAGGCAGTTTGTATTGTGACAGCTAGCTATTAGCGTTCAGCTAGTTTGTATCATCATGGTTATTATCACGCTAGCTGACATTTGAGAGATTAGCAATAAAGCTGTCGTTAGTTAACTTTAGCTAATGTTTTACAGGGTTTTTGGTGGAAGATGTGTTAACTGACAGGAACTAAAATAAGGGTGTGTGTGTGTGTGATTTAAGGGAATATTTTTTTTCTTCTTTTGTGAATCTTTCTTGTACTTTTGCTTTTATATCTTAAATAAATTGAGTGAGTTGAGTGAAGAATATGAAACTGTACTCCACCTTTTACCAGAGGATTTATTTAAATAATAGTTTTACCCAGAGGGATGGAGGACTGGAGAAATATTTTAGTGTCTGTTTAAAACAGTTTTTTAAGAAACCCTACAATCTTTGTCTTTATCATGTTTAATTAAGAGGTTAAGAGATTCAGACTTTATTCACAAGTCCCTTAATCGCATGATTCATACCCTGCACATAACCAAGTTTTTTAGTTTTTTTTAAAAATAAACTCAGACGTCAGACAGGTCTTAATCTCACCGATCCACATGTGCAGATCGGCTCCATTGTCTCCTCTGTTCTGCAGCACCAGGTAAGAGTCTCCGTTATAGAAAGCGCCGAATTCAGACGCGGCCAGCGGCACGGCCTTCAGCTTTTCCACCCGCCAGCAGTGCAGACCCTGCTGCCTCACCTCGGGCCCAAACTGATCCGGAGCGGCCTGGAAGGGGAGCATTCTGCAGGAACGGAGGGACACGACATGAGAAAAATCTACTTTTCTACTCTACTGCAGGTGTAGAAGGTGTTGATTTGCTTCCACAGGGATTTGGATGGTGGACATTCCACATAAGCTAAACCATGCTGTTTAATACACGTTATTTAACAAAGAAAAATGTATAAAATGTATCATCATTGATATGGTGAAGGGTTCCTGATAGGAAAAGAAAGGAGTCTCCAGTGTCAGCACTTTTTCAGGACAGAGGAGTTTTCAGGACAGAGGAGTTTACGTTTCTCTGAGTGGTTTCTCTGTAACAACAACAATTTTAAGTGATAGATAAAAAAAAAAGTGCTTATAGCTGCTATAACGTAACTGAGAACAGGAACTAACTTCATGGAAGTTTCTTAGATGTTCCATGGTGCTGAATGTAACAGATAAAAAAAAGATGATGTAACATTCATTAATAATTTTTTTTTTAAAACTGTAGTCGTCAGCAAATTGCTGTGGTGTAAGAGGAATAAAACACTTCGAGACATGCTGCTGCAAGGCAGAAACAGTATTATTTTCTTAAAACAGCACGTTCCTGAATGTTTTATTGCTTATATAGTTAATATTAATTTAAATCTTTGCATATAACACACACACACACACACACACACACACAGTATATATATATACACTATGTGAATCTAACACGTTTTGCATTACATCTTGTCTTCAGAGAACACGGATGATCACAGTTGTAAGTGAATCACACTGAAACCCACTGTGTGTGTGTGTGTGTGTGTGTGTGTGTGTGTGTGTGTGTCTCTCTCTCTGTTGTGCGTGACATAGAGGTAGTAGACGAGGAAGAAACGGCAGAAGATAAGCTACTTTTAGTCCCTGATGATGACAAAGGAGCAAAGAGCAGACTTGTCATTATGTAAGGTGTGGTTAGAGCAATGATTAGAGCAATATGATGATAAATTATGTCCCTTTTTCTAAAATATTGTAGAAATTATTATTTTTTAAAAATTCATTTAATGTTTTTTAATAATTACAAACTGACTGGAAGGAGTAGATTTTTTTCTTTATGTTTTTTTTTTTTTAAAAACATTTTCTCTATTCAGTGCTAAAAAAATATTTTTTAATACTTTACTTTGTCGTTAAAGTATGAAAAGGTTATTTTTAAATATCAAAAGATAAAAACGAATGAATTTTTGCATTAAATAAATTGTTAAACACCATTTAAAGCAACGCTTCTGCATCACGATACATATCATGTATCACAGAAAAGTCTTTGAGAATCATGACACAATATGATATTCATGTCGTATCGCTCCACCCGTATTCCTGATTACTCTGTACTCATGATATGCATGTTGTAGCAAAAATAGCAGATGAATGTACGTTACAGGATTTAAAATAACAATAAATACAAGCAAATATCTATTATATTTAGAGTTATATTATATTTCTTGTCAACATCCTGTGAAGAAAAACAATAGCAAGACTCAAAAGGGAAAAAGAAATCACAAAAGCAAAAGGCACCTAACAAGCGCACATGATTCAGTCCCTCCCTGGAATTTCAGACACCCGTCATGATTCACGGTTTTTCCATCATCACTCAAAAGATTTCAGCGCTCAGACTTACATGCCCATTTGCTTGTTCACTTGCCCACGAGCTTCCATCTTACTGGCACTGATACAGCACACTAACGCTCACAGGTTCAGCGGGATATGTCAGAAAGGCAGCTCTGCTGCCAATCAGCAGTTTGCCTAAAAGTCACGCATTCAAATTCAGCACAAAATTCTCTCGTGAGACGTTCCAGTAAACGACTGTGAGGTTTCAGCAAATGCATGGCAGCAACACTAAAAATACCAATATGCAAACCTGCAAAAGCTTCAGTTTTCAAGTGATGTTCATTTCCTTATTACAGGATCAAATATAAAAGGGGTTTAAACTGCCAGGGTTTAAACTTCTGCTTCAGAACAGAAAATAAATATAATTTCCCATAAGAATCACACACGTCCTTGCAAGAACTTACAAGCAGGACTAATAACACTCGCTGTCCACTTTAATAGGAACACCTGCTCATTTATGCAGTTATCCAATCAGCCAATCATGTGACAGCAGCACATTGTATAAAATCATGCAGATGCAGGTCAAGAGCTTGTGAATGTTCACATCAAACATCAGAATGAAGTAAAAGTGAGATCTCTGTGACCTTAACCGTGGCATGGTTGTTGGTGCCAGATGGGCTGGTTTGAGTGTTTCCGAAACCGCTGATCTCCTGGGATTTTCACACACAACAGTCTCTAGAGTTTAGACAGAATGGTGCAAAAAAACAAAAAGATCCTGTAAGTGGAGGGTCTGCAGGCAGAAATGCCTTGTTGATGAAAGAGATCAGAGGAGAATGACCAGACTGATCTGAGCTCACAGGAAGGATATAGTAACTCTTATAATCACTCTTTACAACCGTGGTGAGCAGAAAAGCATCTCAGCATGCGCAGATCATCAAACCTTGAGGTGGATGAGACAGCCAAGAACAGGAATCTGAGGCTACCACGGGACTTTTTCCAGTCTTAAACTGTCCATATGAAATGCTCTAGAGGCTGTTTATACATTGTGCTGCTGCAACATGATCGGCTGATTGCAGAACTGCATAAATGAGCAGGCGTACAGGTGTTCCTATTAAAGTGGACGGTGAGTTTATACTGTATGGAAATATAGAAAACGGAAAAGGAAATATAGAAATAGATACTGAATTAATTAAATAACCTTCTTCTGTGGTGTTGTTTACAGAGTGTGCTTTTTGTACATTCCTCGAGCTAAAAATGTGCCCGATCGTTTTTGATAATTATATATTATTTATTTAATGAATTAATTATTTTTTATAAATTCATTAATTCATTCATTCATGTGTTCAAATTATATAATTCCTCTCTTTACATAGCACCCAAGGTTGCTTTACAAGTACATGACACAAAGAAACATCAACAAAAAAAAATTATAGAAAATAATGTTCCTCCAAATTAAAATGCATTTGACATTCATTTAAAATAAATATTTTAAAATCCAATTTAAATAAATAAATAAATAAATAAATAAATAAATAATTGAAAGCATAGGATACACCACAATGTCTAGTGCAATTCCAATGAATTTTTATTTTTATATTTAGGATTATTTTTAATTTTAATTTTCATACACTCCATTTGCATTTGACCCCCTGACGCTGGATATTTATGAGCACACAAAGGATTTTTGTAGCAGACACACAGATCCAGATCCAGATGAGACGTTTCACGCCACGGTTGCAGTTTAAACAGAAGCTGTAGGCAGAATGGGTTATGAGCTGAATTTTTTTTTTTTGGTAAACGTTAGCCTATTTCAGTCACCCACACAGAAACCAAACAGGAAGGAAGAGAATGTAGTGCGAAGAGCAGGAGAGTGCGGTCAGGGCCTGCAGACGTAAGGCGTGGCCACAGAAGATCTTAAACACATACACACACACACGTCTAATCTAAATGGCAGAACAGAATAGGTCCGTGCACTTAACTGCATGATCCCTTCAGCCAGTTCAGGCATGCTTTCTTCTGGCTCCGGCTCCATCCTGAGTGCGTTTGGTCTGTGTGTTTGTGTGTGTGTGTGTGTGTGTGTGTCTGTGTGTTTTCATCTGGCCTGGTTAAGCTTACGTGTAGCCGGTAACTGGACCCGGGGGAATAAAACCCGAGGACGCCCCACGGCGAGGAGAGTCGGGTTGCCTGACAGCGCTACAGGCCGGTCTGATCATTCCTGCGCTTTCGTCTTCACCCCTCTATCGTTCTATTCATCCAACTGTGTTTCGAGGTGTAGGGTTTGAGTGACTGAGTGATAGGGAGATGATTATCCACAACAAGAGGCCCAGCATTGGAGAAATTAGAAATGAAATATGTCTGTGTCTGTGCAGTGAAAGGAAAGAAAGATGAGGAGATTGACAGGGGTCAACAGCGCCGTGTCTGAGACACCTGAGGCACGACCCGTACGCGTGCAACTAATCAGAGAAGGAAATATGATAGCGATAATAAAACAATAACCACCTCAGGGGAGGGTGGAGAAGCCTGATACTGCTATAAGAGTTGCAAACCTGCAATAACTATCTAACATGCTTTTCAGGAAAACAAGCATCAGCTGAAAGTAGTCTAATTTTGTGTCAAATCTGCAAGGAGTTTTTTTTTTGTCTTTAAAGGGAATGTAGACAACAAAAATGACCACTGTAACTTTTTTAGTTTCTAAAGTTTAGCTTCTACACAAGTTGAAGATTTGTAGCCTACCTTGCTGTAGTTAGTATCACTGGGAACTTTTTCTCAGTTTGAAGAAAAACAGAGGAAGAGATTTAGCAGAGGAGGAGAAGTCTTTGAGCACTAAACGCTTCCTGTTTCTCCTGTGAGTCACAGCTCATAGCACACCCATCTAAAACCAAGAGCAAGGGAGGGTAAAAAAAGAGAAAAAAAAGTGAAGGAGTGAAGGAGAAGGACGGATTGTACGCAAATCTGTACCACTTCCATTTGATATGGTTGTTTGCTTTGGGGTTCCTCATGTCTGATTGAATCAATTACAGGATTTCATACGTTAGCTATGCCTGCTGCAGGAAAGATGACAAAGCTTTTTTTTTTTTGGAAAAATGATTAAAAAAAGAGATGCAAAAAGTTGCATAAATGTTCCATCAGTAAAAAGAGAAAACACCCAGTCTGCTATGAATGCTCTGTCTCATGTCAGGACATGTTCACAGATATCACCATCAAACCTGAAGTTCAGTTCCCTGTCAGAAAAATCACATACAGCTCACATGTTTTGCTCACATGAGGAATGCCATGAGGATGTGTGATTTCATGAGGAAAAAAAAAAAAACGTGCACATGCATTTCAACATGTAAAAACGTGCTAAATAAACCCACGTGTCCTACATGTTCAAGTTCACCATGTGGATACTGTGTAAAGGAATCATGTGGAGAGAAAAAAAAATCACGTGTGAATATAAATGAACCATGTGGGAAGAATTCAGTTTTAAAATGATTGAATCGTGTGAAAGAGAATCACATAAATGAACCCCATGGAAATAAACGAATCACGTGAAAAGAGATGAATCACATGAAAAAAAAAAAAATCGCATGTGAGAATGAATCATTTGAAAGAATCACATGTAACGATAAATGAATCATATGGGGAAAAAAATCATGTGATAATGAATCTTGTGCAAAAAAAAAATTAATCGTGTGAAGAAAAAAATCAATTGTTAAATTTACTGAAACGTGATTATAAATGAATTGTGGGGGAAAAAAATCAAATGTGAAAATCATGTGTGAAAATAAACAAGTCGTGTGAATATAAATGAATCAATGACCAAACATCACGTGAAAACAGATTAATCATGTGCAAAAATCACGTCTAAACTACGTGAAACGTAACCTGTGACGTGTCTAAAGCATGAACTGTGACTCACGTGAATATTAACCCTTAAGAGTTTAAATATTAACGTGAGATGTGGGATTTTTCTTCCAGGAGCTAAAGCTTCATAAACCTGCTTTTGGAGCTTTGTCATGCTTCAGTTCCGACTCAGATATAACACTGTAATATTGACCTGATTATCTGGATCAGGTGTGAAACTAAATTCTGCATGATATTAAAGACATCCAGCTAAAAAAAACACACATACTGCAGTCTTTGTGAATGACTCGTCTGTGAACGAGTCGACTCTTTCAGCTGAACCCTGGGAGCCGACTCGCTTATCTGAAGAGCCGATTTATTCATTTATTATTATTATTATTATTTTTTAAATAACTGTAGACAAGACAAGTAGATCATATAATCATGCACTTGCTGAGAATCCTTGAAAGCACTATTTCTTTCAGCAAATGCAAATCTGCTGTGGTTTCACATGAATTCATGTGAATTATATGAAAGTGATCATTTCAGCTTCTCTAGTTTCAGGAGCTTCTTAAAGCTGCATTTGTGAGCTGTATTTCTCCTTCAGGAAGTCAACATCAGGAGTCTTAAACCTGCACGCACCTGAAACAAACAACTTCGCTGTTGTCTTCTGCCACTGAAGCTGATCTGCCTCGATGTTTGACGTGTTGCGTGATGTTCTGAGATGCTTTTCTGCTCACCACGGTTGTAAAGAGTGGTTATCTAAAAGTTACCGTAGCCTTCCTTTCAGTGTGAACCAGCCCGGCCATTCTCCCCTGACCTCTCTCATCAAGAGGTCATGTGCCTGCAGAACTATTGTTCGCTGGATGTTGTGTCTTTTTCGCACCATTCTTTGTAAACTCTACAGATCTACAGTTGTGCCTAAAACTCCCAGGAGATCAGCACCAAGATCCATGCCACGGTCAGGGTCACCGAGATCACGTTTTTCCTCTCCCTTTCTGATGTTCGATGTGAAAATTAACTGAAGCTCTTGACGTGATTCTATGCATTGGCTGACCGGATAAATGCATGAATGAACAGGAGTACAGGTGTTCCTAATAAAGTGAGCGAATATGTATTAAAATGGGCAGAGGAACCGATATGGATTTCATCATTTCCTTGCATCATCAGATAAATCTGGATCTTTAATCTTTACTTCCAAATCCTTCCCAGAGGTTTTAATGGTTTAAATGGTTCAAGGCAGACATTTCAGATCTATGACCAGGTGATTAATACCTCACTAGGATCAAATGTATTTATTTATTTTTTTTCCTTAGGTTCATCACTCTTTTTTTTGTTCGGAATGGAGTACAGTGGTGGCACTTGCAGCTAAATTAACTATTTTTCCCCCCCGTGTGTTCATTCAACATGGAATCACCAGCCAGTAGCAGACGCACAATCAGGAAAAAGAAACGCAAGAGAACGCGTGATGTTTCCTGTCGCTGGTCCCAGCACTGTGGCACGACGATGACAAAAGAGGATCCCGAAACCGAGACGGTCGACTGCCAACTTCTCACTTTACCTTGATGATTTCAGTTCCTCTAGCCTGGCATTACTACAATACTCGGTATATGCAGATGATTAATTAGACAACCTTGTTTTCAGATGCGCAGTTAGCAAGTTAAAGCTTTTAACATTTGAGTAATAAAGACACAGCAATGGATTATAGGCAAACATTTTATTGTTTTATCATCAAGTCAAAAACAAACAAATAGATACAGAGAATTAGAGAAGTCCTCTTCTATACAGTGGCAATTTAAGTTTAAATCTTCCTTTATTAACCCTTTTCAAACCCGGCCCAACTGAAGGAAACCCTGTCTCAATTTACACTCATTCTCACACACACACACACACGTACTCAAACATCCATCCATACATACACACTTCTACCAGGAGCCTGGGCACATAAGTGACTGGAACTTTAAGAAAACATCGTTGAAGGCAATCTAGGGCGGAGACTCTGACGAACCTGTTCTAAGGCTTTAAAAAGCAAACGCTCGCACAAAGCCACCATGACTGACATCTAAAGAGCAAGACAAAAGGCCTCTTATGTCAGGAACGAACCCTGGTTCCACCTGTTTATACACAAAATGTTCTGCATATAGGTTTCCAGTATTGTACAGTATGTATTTTTTTGACCCTCCCTCCATCTCAGACCCTCGGGAACAGATGAGGAGGAGGAGGGGTGGGAGGACAAACACTGATTAAATGATGTAAGAAAACTTGGGTTACGCTTGGATTAACAGAGAAGGATGGCGTTGAATATGAACAGAAACGACGAGCTCGACTGCTTGCTAGTCGTTTTAAAACGGGTCTCGGCACTCAGCGCGCCGTCAAGACCGACTTTGCCGCCCCCTGCTGTTTACGCAAACAAGCTGCATAGACTAGGCGAGAGCATTAAAATGAAAATCCAAAACGCTTGATCCAAAAGTAAACCCAAACAAATCTAAACATCTCTATGAAGCAGACAAAAAAAAAAAAAAAAAAGCCACTCAGTGACTTACTGGGACTCTTTTTTTTTAAATAACATTAACTAAAAAGGAAATCAAGGGAAGATATTTATACAGATGCTGACGGGGACGGATGAGGTTTTTGGGAATTTTTTTTTTTTTGCGATAAAAGAAAGATGCAAAGAAACAGGTTCAGCTTGACAGGATAAGCAAACCAGCGTATATAGGACTAACTCCCTCGCCTTCCTCCTCCTCCTCCTCTTATAACACTCTAAAACCAATAAAAGAAAAATCAATCATCTTTTCAGAAAAATTCACATTCCTCTACAGTTAGAGAGAAGCTATTGCTGGCTATAACTCATTTTTTTGTGGTTATCTGAAAATCGAACAGGATGCTGGTGAAAGTTTAACTACCAAAATAATAATAATAATAATAATAATAATAATAATAATAATTATTATTATAATAATAATAGAGGAAAGATGGTAGATAAGCCCTCAACATGGCCACTACTACGACCCTTTCTTCTATGCTAATGACCAGCATATGATCATCTGGTCAGATTAGACATGTCTGATTAATTTTAAGCTGATAAACTCAAATCTGGCTTTTAACATTCATTCATTAGAGTTTCAGTTCTTTCCATTAGCTTGGATAAACAAACTGAGCACAGCATATATACACAAAGCAAGAAAAAAAAAAAAACCCTAAACGTCAATGTTGGATACGTTTCAGTAAAATTCTCTGTGCACCTCACTTTTTTTCCCCCTCCAGTTTCATCTGCAGTAGATATGATCCACGATTTGCTTTCTGAAAAAAGTGTTTTGGCAAATTAAGCTCTCAGATTTCCATTATATTCAACACTGAATTAGAGAAGCCTAATTTAAGAGGGGTGGGTTTTCATATTTATATTTATATTTATATATATAAGACCCCAAAACCCCTTTCTCAATCCAACCAAACTGAAAAAGCTGAAAGGCAGTCGGTTCTACGGTTCACATCTATGACGATATCATAGTGAAGAGAGCCTGTTTGCAGAAAGGATGCGAGAAATGTCCGACGGGTCCGGAGGATTTCACAACTTTTCACACGTTGGACCCCAGGTTCCGTAGTTTTTCTGTTGTCCGAATCAAAGGTGGCGGCGTCCATCCACGATATTGTCCCATGCTGATGCTGTGTTTTCAAGGAGGAACTTGAAGGACAAGGCGGCATCGTGATGGCGAGTCTAATCCAGTCGTCGTCCGCTTCAGTTGTTTTCCTCGTCGCTGTCGTCGGGGCTGATGGCTGGACTGTAGGTCGGAGACGTTGGACTGTACCCGGGCGAAGTCGGGCTGTAAGTCGAGCCTTTGGGACTAGTAGGCGAGTACGTCGGGGAAGTTGGGGAGTATTTTGGAGACGTTGGGGAGTACGTAGGCGAAGTGGGCGAGTACTTGGGGCTGGTCGGGGTGTAGGTAGGAGACGTCGGAGAGTACGTTGGAGACGTGGGGCTGTATTTGGGCGTAGTGGGCGAGTAAGTCGGAGACGTCGGGCTGTATTTGGGAGAAGTGGGCGAGTACTTGGGAGAAGTGGGAGAGTATTTGGGCGAAGTCGGGGTGTATTCCGGAGAGCTGGGGCTGTACGATGGAGAGGTGGGGGTGTATTTGGGAGACGTGGGGGAGTAAGACGGCGAGCTCGGGCTGTAAGAGGGCGAGCTCGGGGTGTATGTAGGAGATTGAGGCGTGTAACGAGGGCTGGATGGGGAGTAGGATGGAGAGGTGGGGGAGTAAGACGGGGACGTGGGAGAGTAGTTCGGGCTGGTGGGCGTGTAATTCGGAGACGTGGGCGAGTACGAAGGCGAGGTTGGGCTGTAAGACGGAGAGGTGGGCGAGTAGCTGGGCGAAGTGGGCGTGTAATTGGGCGAGGTGGGGCTGTAACTGGGAGACGTCGGGGAATACGAGGGCGAAGTCGGGGAATACGAAGGAGAGGTCGGAGAGTACGAGGGGGAAGTCGGCGAGTACGACGGAGAGGTGGGCGAGTACGACGGGGACGTCGGGCTGTAGCTGGGAGACGTCGGTGAGTAAGACGGCGAAGTCGGAGAATAGGACGGAGATGTCGGAGAGTAAGACGGAGAGGTCGGGGAATAAGAAGGAGAGGTTGGAGAGTAAGAGGGCGATGTGGGCGAATAGCTCGGGGAGGTTGGGGAATAAGACGGAGATGTTGGAGAGTAGGATGGAGAGGTTGGGGAATAAGATGGAGAGGTTGGGCTGTAGTTGGGGCTGGTGGGAGAGTAGGAAGGAGAGGTGGGAGAGTAAGACGGGGACGTGGGGGAGTAGCCGGGGCTCTGTGGGGTGTAGCCTCCAGGGGATCGCGGCTCGTACGCCGGAGACGTGGGGGAATAGTTTGGAGACATGGCTCCTCCTGGAGGAGAGAAAGGACAAGCACAAGATGATGTATTCTGCAAGCTGAAAGTAAAATATTTTTCATTTTTCATGTCTAGAAAAATGTGTAAAATTAGCACACTGACAATTTTCTCTTTTACCAAACATCACTACAAGTTCCCAAACCCTGACTTTAATCTTAAAAATGATAAAATGGCTCCTCAGCTAACCTGGAGAAGGAATGTAAGGACTGGCTGGACCAGGAGATCCAGGAGAGCCGGGTGTAGGAGACCACGCGGGCGAGTAACCCGGAGAGAAGCCGCTGGCGTCGGAGGCAGCACTGGGAGAAAATCCTGCAGCTCCTGGAGTCATTCCACTTCCTGTTTGGAGAGAAAGCGCGTGAGCAAGGGTGAGGCAGAGAAAATATAAATGCTAGATCCGAGAGCATCAGATAAAAGCGACTGCCTGCACTCACCCACGCTGGGAGACCATGCACCGTAAGCCGGGGTTGCCCCCGTGTTCCAGGGCGTCATGGCTGGAGACATGCCACTCATAGGGCTGGGGGCGGAGCCAAAGAACATTCCCGTTGCTGCAAAAGGAGGGGGAAAAAAATAATAATAAATAAATAAGATGCATGAAGAGACTTAGTTTTAAAGTTGAAAATCATTTTCGCTAATTAACAAAAAAATAAAAACATGCTACTTACGCCCAGCCACACTGATGCCGGGGATGTTGGTGGGAATCTCCATGCCGTATTTGCATTTCTCGGCATCCAGCAGCAGGTCGAAGCAGCCGGTGCCTGCAGGAGCCAGCTGTCCGAGCATGATGTTTTCAGACACGCCCTTCATGGGATCGCATTCTCCGTGGGATGACGCTTCCATCAAGACGTCCACCTACACACAGGTCAAAGACAAACCAGGGGGAGAAAAAAAAGGTAACGAGAATGAATATCACGCCGTTACACTCGGCGTTAAGATTCTTCCTGTACAATTGTTTTTGCCTTTAATCAGAAATCACAGGAAAAAAAAAAAAAAAAAAAAAAAAAAAAATACACCAGTAATTTAGTACGTTTAACGTTACATAGTTAAAGCTACGTGCAGTACGTTTAGCTGTGATAATGTGAGAAGGTGGGGAACAAGGTGGAGCAAAATCGCCATGTTTCATTTACAGTTACTGCTGTTTTGTCTATCAGTAAGACACTCTTGGAAAATAAAATTCAGTATTAAAAAATATATATAAACTATTCGATTCAATACTCCTGAGGATCATCCAGGATCTGAAATAAATTAAGCTATAAATATCAATAGATTTGTTTAATTTTTGTAATTTATAACCGAACAGAAAAATCCAAAACATGCCTATGCAGGTGTATAAATATACAGTATGGACAATATTAATTTAAAAAAAAAAAAGTATTTAAAAATATTTGTTCTCCTTGTTCTTACCGTCTCTTCAAAAGAGCACTTCATGAGCGGGCCGGTGTCCTGTCTGTTGATGCCGTGACGGGTGATGGCCATCAGGTGCCCTCTGCAGGTCATGGTGTCGCACAGGAGGGCGAGGTGGCGGTAGTTCACGTAGGAACCGTCAAAGGAGATGACGTGGTACAACTCCCTCTCCAGAGCCTTACGCACTGCCTCGATGCCGAGCACCTACGAGAGAAAGAGGAGCGGACTCAAAATGGAGAAAAAAAAACGGCTGCAGCTATATCCTATAATTAATGCTTTATATTGTAATTAATATCTTTTAACTTCAGATGTGAGCTGAGAAATCTTACAGTGAAGATCTCCACGATGTCGTTGGAGGTGGTCCTGACGGGGTCGACGTCCTTCTCGCTGAGGACTCGCATGAGACTGACGCCGTCCGTCTCGAGAATCCATTCCTGGAGCGCTTTAAACTCTCCCTCCTCCGTGATTATGGTCCTTTTCTTGTTCTCGGTTTGAGGAAGATGCATGTAGACCTGAAGGAGAGGAAGACGATGAGTCCAGTATAAAAAAAAAACAAAAAAAAAAAACACAGGAGCTTGTGATGGACGGTTTGTTCGACAACGCCCGTTATATTAATCATGCGACTCGCGACACCTTGCTGATCTGCTCGATGCCCTGTAGCGTCATGTCCGTCAGCATGTTGGACTCGATGCAGCGCAGAAACACGTCGTCGTCCATCTTATCCACCACCTCTTCGTCCTGCCAGAGGAACGACACAAACGATTCAACCAGCTCAATGAAACGCGGGTCTAATGTGAAGGGAACGCGATTAGGAGACACCCTGATGGTGAGGCGTGATTTTAAAATATATAAAAAAAAAAACTTTAGTAATCTCACCTCCTGGAACTTGTTCTCGTCGCTGTTCATGATTCGGATACGCAGCACCAGCTTCTCGGCGTTATCGTCATTGAAGATGCAGTTTAGATCATCACCGAAACCTGGGAGACGGAAACAAGGGGGGAAATGAGATACTGAGCACAGAGAACCTAAATCTACCCAGCTTATTATTATTATTATTATTATTATTATTATTATTAAATCCTAGCTCCTGTCTAACAGAGCTTTTAGCTTGCTGCTATTCTAAAGACTAAGCCCCTGTTTTATTTTAGCACGAGAGGAAAAATTTTCTACACACTTCTGTAACTCGTTCTGGATAAATTCAATACACGGATGTAAACGGAAATAAAAAGGCACGTGACTTGCTTACTCTTTATTAACCTTTTTAAGACGACAATACAGCCAAGCATCCTGCTCTCTCATGGCTCACAATTAATTAATTCAAAATTAAATACTAACATGAGAATACGTGACTTTACGGTATCCTTGCAAAGTTAATATTTAAGGCAAATTTTATTCATGTGCTTAGATTACTAATATTTATGGGAAGTGGAAGGTTTATTACAAAATACTGCAGGTCCGAGGGGTTCAGTATGTTCGCAGCTTTGGAAAGAGTCTCCCAAAAATAAAGGCAGTTAATAAATTACTGGAAGCCTTTAAAAAAAAATAATAATTTCATCCCTGACAGAATTTGCGAGCACATACTACCCTGAGAATAACATTACTTAATAGTATTATTAATTATTTAATTGCGATTATTTTTATTGCTGTAATTGATCATTTTGTTGCCATTATTGCGCGGCGCTCTTTCGCCTCCTCGGCCGTTTTCTTCGGTTAGGAGAAAACCCTCCGCCTGACGCGAGATTACGAGACGCAGACTTCGGTAAAGTGAATTAAAGAGCTCCTCGAGAGTCTTTTATTCGTCTCACCTGCGTTAATCTTCTCGGCGATCTGCTCCATGGAGAGCTTGCGGTCAGTCATGTGTTTGCGGTCCAGCTCGATGCGCAG
>JAKKZJ010000012.1:21912793-21936287 GCA_033441845.1 Pangasius mekongensis | reverse complement strand
CCCTGACAATAATGTGTTTATTACACATCTAACCCTGACAATAATGTGTTTATTACACATCTAACCCTGACAATAATATGTTTATTACACATCTAACCCTGACAATAATGTGTTTATTACACATCTAACCCTGACACTAATGTGTTTATTACACATCTAACCCTGACAATAATGTGTTTATTACACATCTAACCCTGACAATAATGTGTTTATTACACATCTAACCCCGACACCAATGTGTTTATTACACATCTAACCCTGACAATAATGTGTTTATTACACATCTAACCCTGACAATAATGTGTTTTTTACACATCTAACCCTGATAGTAATATGTTTATTACACATCTAACCCTGATAGTAATGTGTTTATTACACATCTAACCCTGATACTAATGTGTTTTTTACACATCTAACCCTGACAATAATATGTTTATTACACATCTAACCCTGACAATAATATGTTTATTACACATCTAACCCTGACAATAATGTGTTTATTACACATCTAACCCTACTAGGAGACTAGTAGGTTTATTACATATTTAATCCACAATAATAATACATTTATTACTAACCCCAATATTAAAACATTTGCTATGTATGTAACGATGAAACAAATTTTAGGTTTATTCCATGTTTAACCATGATAATGATACATTTATTACATAGTCACTGAGGATATCAGCGCAGGTTTACTGCAGTCCGTCATGGCAGCTGTATTTATTACATTACACAAATATGTTTATAACAGACTTAATCATAATGCTTTAATGGTTTTACTATGGGACTTGATTGTTATACTCTTGGCGGTGACATTGTTGTGTGGATTTACTGTAAGTGCACTATGAAGGATCTGCTGTGTCATTGTGTTATACCCTACCTAGTGAGCATGTACAGTGAACAGAAGCTATTTGGGATTTAGTGGAAAACTTGCAAGTAGTGGATTCTACATGAGCCACAGGAAAGAGATGGAAAATGGAGATAAATATATGGGTAAATATATTTAAAAAAAAAAAAAAAGATTAGGACTAAATTGTGATGTTGTGATGTTTAAAAAAAAGAAAGAAACTCTGATAGGATGACTCTGCAACATTTACGTTTGATGATTAAAGTCAAGAAAGCAGAATTCAGCACAGGTACGGCTCATGTGGGCGTTGAAATAACACCAAAATTGTTTGTTATGAATTGTTTGTTAGGGATACTCTACCGCACTGTCCAATGGAAAAGGGTTATAATTAGAACATTTACATTTTCAGCCCTCCCGTGCCCGCCTACGCACACACACACACACACACACACACACACACACACACACACACACGCACCAACAGTGACGCACTCGTCACTCCCCTCATCCCCCAAACCTTCCCAGGAGTGTGTGTGTGTGTGTGTGTGTGCGTGTGCTTGAGTGTGTGTGTCTCTCTCTCCAGATGTCCCAGGCTCTTTGTTGCCGTGGAGATTCAGCTGGCCACAGCTCGCTCATTAGTGTCCACTGATCCATATGTCATACTGCAGATAGCCTTTGATCAGCACCGAACGCGGGAACATTCACCCGAGTCGTGTTCACAAAACTACGACACGATCTTCACCGTGACCAGCTGAGGAATAACAAACATTGTCAGATATGTTCAGAACAAGACGAAGAGAGCATGTGTTTGTTTTGGACTCCATCAGCACTTTACAGACTAAAGCTGGACAAGTTTGGTTTTATTTGCAGTCTAAGAAAATGCATCTAAACAGTACAAAAAAGGGTCTTCAGCTGAACTACACCATGGAGTCCAGAGGTTTATTTACAGATCCACTGAATAAAAAAAATGTGATTTTTAGTTTCACTTGGTTTATTCTGTTTATATACATTATATAGATGTATAAATCATTTGAAAAATTTTAAAACAAAGATTTTATTCAGTACATTCTAACTAAAAAAGCACACAGATTTATGGAGATTTTTGTGATGTCAGAGGATATTTTTAACACATAGTAAGCTTCTTGTCGAGTCTGAATTTATATTTTTGGTTTGTTTAGTACTTGAATTGTTTGAAATTCACAGTTTCATAATTAAACAAACAAAAAAAAGAAAAAAATAAACCTTGGCAGCAGCACGTGTAGAGCTGAAAACATCTTCATAAAGCTCTTTCATTCACTGGTGAGAAAAATGGAAAAATGTAAACAAAGCTTTAACAAGAGCGCTTAGAAATCATAGCAGAGAACATGGATCCGGCGCTAAATTAATGATTAAATGCTTATATAAATAACTAGTTTAAAACATTTTATGTGTCAGACCCAGCGTTTATTTTCTCTTTTTGTTTATCAGTCTGAATCACCATAATTCGTGGCATTTCTGCAGTTCTACAGCTCTGTTCTTTGGCTCCGTTTAGCAGCTAAAACACCCACAAAATAATCTGAAGAGTTTTGGACCAATCACGTTTGATATGCAAATTATTCGAAAAATCACTTTATACGTGAAAACCTTTAACCACAGAATGTACATGCTAAGCTGTCTGGTTAACTGATGAACAAAATTGTGGTTGTTATGGTAACATTGTATTTTGACTCCGATCCTGAAATCCCATTCGTGACACAAACTAAGTAGTAACCTAGCAGTTAGCGAGCTGGCTAGTTATTTGGGTTGGCAGGGTGAGTGACGTGAGGACATTTTTAAATCGCATATTCATGAGCATTCAAATATTTCGGCATTTTCAGTAGGCGTAAAAGGTGTAGAGATGTTCCCAGGTCAATTTAGTAGTTTACTGGGCATTAGCAACATATTAAACATTAATTAATGTACATAAATGATTTAAACTCCCAGGAACAATGGGAGCTGTAGTTACTGAATTATTCATAGTAGTTAGTGAATAATGGTTTGACAAGAAGAACTGAATAAGTGGGTTAACAGTTTAAAATTAATGTTCAGGGAAACTTCTTGAAAATGTTTTTAATATTTAATTGCGATATGTAAAATCAAGCAAAAAAATATTAGAGAGAAGATTACAGTACTGTGAAATGAAATAAATAAAAATCAATCCAAAATATATCACTTTATGGAACATGAATAACTGAATAATAATCAGCTGAATGTTTAAGGGGTTAATGGCTTAAAAGACATTTTTTGTTGTTGTTTTTGAGTAATAGACAGGAGAAACAACTGGATTAGAAAGAGTCTCAGACGTTATGTAACTTGCAAACTCCTGCAGCGACAGTGAAATATCGCTTTGGCACGGCACGATCCTGAACCCGATGCACCAAGAGAAGCGTTCTTTAAGGATTTCCAGAGCCACAATCCTCGACAGTTTTTCCAGTTACTTCTCATTTCTGTGGCTGCGAGGCTGTGGCCTACCCATTTCCACCCTGAAAAGCAGGATGACTTTGCAGCGAATGAACACAAACGGATCTGCGCTGATCTTCCCTCACAGAGTCAACGGCAGCCTGCAGGGAGGGAACACTGGAACATATGTGGCCTGGCACGTACTAAACCACAAAATCCATACACCAATTGCCGGACACTTGTACTCAGCATGAGGCACGAAGAGATAAACAGATAAATTGGTCAGGAAAATGAATGAGGGGAAAAAAAAAAAAAAAGGAATGACAAAGTTCCTTGAAAAGCCGGCGGGATCATAAGAGCGCCACCCGTTCCAGGCGAGTTCCCATGGAGACAAGGGGCCTAGTACACAATGTGAGGTGAGAAAACGAGGGAGAGGGAAAGGAGGGGAAATAAAGAGGGGGCAGAGAGGGGACATGGACTGGGATGCGTGCATGTAATGACGCACGCTGGAGAATTAAACGGAAATAAAAATAGGTGATAGATGTCCAGAGAGGTGAGGAGAGAGAGGAAAGAAAAGCCAAAGGGAAAGCAATTTAGCGTTTCCTCGTTATTAACATGTTTAATCACAAAGTGTGCTACTCCAAAGGCTGCATTACCAGACATAATTCTAGTTACTTGATCTCTTTTCACTTATGCACATTTAAATTTCAGTGAAATATTTTTTATACCTGTCCCTTAGTGCTCTAGATAGCTCGATATAAAAGAACAGTAAAAAGAGTTTTGGAGGTATTTTAGTCTTAATTTTATTGTTGGTCAGTTTCGGGAAAATGATTACGATTTTTTTCTGATGACTCATCCTGTATTCGTCTTGTGTTTGTCCAATTAAAGGCTCTCTAGAGCATTTATGCCCGCCTCCAGGGACGTGCCTTGGTCTACAGTAGCCGCTCGATAGCAGTAAACATGGCTCATTGGTGTGTTTTTCACTGTCCAAACCATGGCTTGGAGTTTGTTCATTTGGAAGAGGGTGAGTTTGTTCGTTTTTGTGCGAGTTGGAGGTTATAGAAATGTTTTATCAAGTTGTTCAATGTAGGAATGTTGCTCCTTTAAACTGATTGAGAACATGATAATGTCTTTATACACCATCCGAGCTTCTCCAACGATAAGACTCAGTAATATCACCTTATACCACTCAGACAAGTCAGACAAGCGTTTCCGAGGATGATGACCATGCGGCTCTCCTTCACCATCTGCCCCTCTGCTGCGCTGCCTCGATTCAAGAACCTACGCCATAACTCCAAAAACACACGGCATCTGCTTGGCATGGTTGAAGGCAGGGGTGAGAAATCCTCCACAGCAATCTCGTCAAACTCTTCACTGTTCTCCATATTTAAATAGTTTGCTAAGTAACCGTCAAGTTTGTTTAGATTCGGTGGGAGTGTGGAATGGCATGTCTAAAAAAATGATTGGCTTTATTATTTGGCTTTATTGTTTGGCTCAATAATCATTGGCTTTCTTATATTTTACTATTATTACTGGCTGTTGTATAAATCACTCAAGCATTTCAACCCACCCATCATTTGACTTCCTGGTTCAAAAGGAAATACATCAACATACAGAATCACAGAGTCACAGCTCTCAAGCCTTTTCATAGAATCTTTAACCTGGAATTTAATAGAAATTAATCAGGACATAGCCTCAATGTGAATGCGAAAGTTGAAATACATAGAAAATTGATGCAGTGATGTACCAGGAAGAAACCTAGTGCAATTTCCAGGAAATTATCAAGAGGTGCTGATATTTTCATGGGAATTGCACATTTCTGAACACAACAAATCATTACCAGGAAAGAAGATAAAGATATTTGATAAAATGCTGAGTCCCTAGTCCCGATCCCAATCCAGTGTGGAGTTTGTGACTCTCACACTCACCTGAACACTAGTTCAACTTATTCATGTTTAGCTCCAATCAGCTGTGTGCACGTAAACTGCTTTCTCATTATTGTTCTTTGTCAGGTTTTGCTATTCTGTCAGTCTGCAATTCAGAGTGTTACTTCCTGATTGTTTCCTGTTTTGAACCATTTCTCATTGCCTCCGTTGCTCAGCATATTTGTCTGTTTACTGACGACGGTTTTGCTTGCAGGAGTCAGATTTGTCAGGTTTTTAAAACTGTGCTTCCACTTACAGTATGTCCACCAGCCTCTCTTCATGACAGAAGGAATTCAGGATGTATAGTTTATCGATTTCATTTGTACAGCACTTTTAACAATAGACATCATTACAAAGCGGCTTTACAGAAATCCAGATGTAAATTTAGATCCCTAATGAGCAAGCTGCAAATGTTTTGCTGAGACGACATGAGGAAGAAAGCTTGAGAGAAACCAGACTCAAAGGGGAACTTCTTCTGTGTGACACCAGATAGTGGGATTATAATAGTAACAGTAGACAAGCAGTATGCAAATGAGTGAAAATGAGGGAATAGGACTCTTTAGGTGAGCATAACATGTCAGGTTATGATCATAACTGCACCAATTTCACCAATTCTGTTGATTTCATGGCTATTGTGAACGCATGCCTTCCAATAAAACACTGCTGGAAGCACAAACATCTCTGGTAAGGGTTTGCAGATATGTCCGCTTTTTTTTTGGACTACTTTATTATGTGTAAATGCACAAGGGTTTAACTGCAAGATCCATCACTTTTTTCTTTTCCACACTAGGTTGATATGTAAGGTTTAACAAGGCCCTATATGTGTGTGTGCGTGTGTGTGTGTGTGTTTGCGTGCTTTACACAGGTCACCAAACCCAGACTCTGACCTGCGCCCGCTCCTGCAGCAACTTCAAAATGTTTACTTGGCTCTTTCAGCGCCACTCACCATAAACCTCCAGCTCTTTATGGAGGGCAGTAAACGGAGAAGAAAATGGAAAACAAAGAGCATGTCCACGCGTACGTCTTCCCCGCTTTGATCTGTCTTTCCTTTCAACTACTTCACTTCATTTAAAGAGTTCTGCTTTCAGCAAAGTATTGTCCTCTCTCTCTCTCTCTCACTCTCTCTCTCTCTTTCCCTCTCCACTCCTCTCTTTTACTCTTTATCTCTTTTCCCTCTGTCTATTCTGTGCCCAGTTTTTTTTCCTGTTGGCATGGCTCCTGTTTGTTTTCAGCCATTTTGGGGACTGGCAGTGCTCGTAACAAACTGCTTAAATGGCGTCCTCTTGCTCTCCCTCTCTCTTTCTCCCTCCCTCACTTGCTCCCTTCCTCGTTCGCTTGCTATGCTATCACCCGGCTTTGTGTAATATGGGCTACAGCGAGTGCATGAGTGTGTGTGTATGAAGAACAATACAAAAAAAAAAAGGGACTGGAATTAAAATGATGAGAGAGGGGTGGGTGATAAAAGGGGGGAAAAACGGTGGGATAGTTGGTGAAACGAAGGGAAAGACGGAACACCCTGGAATCGTGTGTCCGAGTCAAAGTGAAGTGCAAGAGGGAGAAAGAGTGTGTGGCAAGAGAGCAGGCGAGGGAGAAAAGAAGGAGAGAAGGAGGGGGAGATTCGGGAGTGTGAGAGTCGTCCCTGCCCTCCGTCTCTACATAGTGCTGCCTGTGTGTGCGCTGCCTGCGCTCTCTCGTTCACGCGCACGCACACACGCACACACACTCACACTCTCTGACACACACACACACACACACACACACACAGGCGCAGACAAGCATACACATACACACATATACACACAGAACGAGGGAGGGCGAGAGAGAGAGAGAGAGAGAGAGAGAGAGAACAGATCGCAGCAGAGATGCAGCAGGAGGTTTTTCGAGGTACGTAGTCTTGTTGTGTGCTTGCCTGGCGGAGAAATGAAGAGACCGTCAGACTCTTTTCTGTTTTCTTGTTCTTCTCTTCTTCCTGCTCCTGTGCTCTTCTTCTTCACCACTATCATATCGACTGTTGTTGTTGTTGTTGTTGTTGTTGTTTGGGTCCTGCGTAGGACACGAGAAGCGAGATGAGAGGAGTGTTGTCCTGTTTGTGTGTGCACGAGCATGCCTGTGTGCGTGCGTCTGTGCGTATGTGGAAGTGCGACTGTGTGTGTGTGTATGTGTGTGTGTGTGTGGTGTTAAACAAGGCCTGCCTCCCTTATCCTCTCCTCTCGCGGCTCAACCACGCAGTTCTTTTTCACGGCCGATGAGTCACTCCGTTTTAACAGAAACTAAGACGTGTTTTTTTTCTAAGGAGATACATTCTACAGATTTTACCGCACTTGTAATTTGCGATACGTAGTGTTTTATAGCAAGTGTACGTTTAGTTGGAAATCACTAAAATGGTACAAGTTTTGGTATATGAATATGTGAATGTACAGATGTGAAAAATAAGATTATAAAATGGCCACGCTGTTCTGTGTTTTTCTTTTTTTTTTTTGCTCATTTTGTGGGATGTACAAATGCTTTAAAAGTACACCAGGTTCCTTTTTTTTTTTTTTTTTTTTTTTTTTTTTTGCGTACAGCCTGTTTGAAACGGGCCATGGGGCTCAGAGGGATCACGATGTAGGAGTGAGCAGTTTGCTCATTTACTAAACATTTATCTGGGTGTGGGGTTTTTTTTTTTGGTTGTATTTGAGCTTGTCATTGCTCAAATGGTGATTAACTTTTTTGCATTCTGACTTTACAAAGCCTCCAGATTTCCATTATAACATGATGACGAAGTGTCTGTTGGGACTCCCTGCAAGTTTATTCTAAACTGCAAGATCTTAGGAATATAGCTCTAATGCTAGATGGACTTTGGTATCAATCGTATCCTCTTCCTATCTATTTCGTTGGACTTTTGCAGTTAAAGAATTATGAGAGTCACTTGCAGACCATGTCAAGCGTGGCTTTTTCCATGGGTACAGCCGCTGGAGCATGGCCTATCGAGATACAAGTTCAGAGCCTGAGCATCTTAAAGATATAGGACAGGATTTGATACCGCTTCCACCTCTTAACCCATCCATACCTCCTGCTTCCACCCTGTTCTTCCTCACCCCTCACTGCCAATCTACTCTTTTCCACCATCTCCCCTCTCCTCCCCTTCCCTCTGGCTGGTTCAACCATGTTTTTTGGCCAGGGGGGTTGTTCAGAGTTCAGGATCTAGTCACAGCCCCCATTTCACAGTCCGGCTCTGCCCAGTCCGGAGTTGCAGGCCTCATGGAAACCAAAGGCCTTCATAGTTTATTCTTTTCCAGAGTGCTCGTTTTCTGTTTTGTTTCATTACTAATGACTAAATAAAAAATATGGATACATCCTTGCAGTATATAGGATACCTACTCATAATCTAAGAGCACCTTCTTCTTAATGAGTTGCGTATGACGTGCAAACAAACATAGAGAGATATAGAGAGACAAATCAGTATTTTTTACTTTTACAGGACATTTTTAAGGGTGGTACAGACAGTCCCTCGAATGTTTGTCTCTCTAACTGTTTCAGGAGGTTGCATATTCGAGTAGAGGGGGAGCCGGAGTGCTGGGGATGAAAGGGAGGGTGGCGGTAAAGCCCCTGTCACGCTTGGCCAGGCTCTTGAGCTAAGGACGGCTTGTTGAGAGGCAGTGTGTGCGTCACGCACAAAGGGTGACGGAAACAGGGACAGATGCATTTCCTCATCCATAGCACAAAACAAATTTTGACATGTGGAACCCCTTGTAAGCATTTTTTCCCTGTTCTGAGCCTGTCATGGTCACATGGATTGAAACAGGTGCAGTGTTGGTCACTTTTTCTTTAATATTTCACAGTATGTTTAATGCATGTAATTGATACAATTGATAAACAGTGAAAATTTTCTGCTTGCCTTGACAAGTTTTGCTTTTCTTCTTGTGCACTTCCTGTCGCTGTAGATTATGTAACATCTATAATTACAGCCCTATTTTCTGGTCCTTCCTTTGCACAGTCAGTGGCTATGTTTGTGGTGTTCTGGTGACACTACCTGTCAGGTGGCTTGTTTACAGGCAAACCGGTTGGTATTCGCCTTGCAATAGTGCTAGGTGTGTGCATGGCTGTGGTAGAGAGTATCTGCTTGTGTGTGCTTGTCCCTGTTAATGTGTGTGTGTGTGTGTGTGTGTGTGTGCAGCGTGTGTGCGTGTGTGTGTGTGTGCATGTGTCTGTGTGTTTGGCTGTTCCTGTCTCTGGCCTGGCTCTTTTTCACCGCCTCTCTCCGTCTCTCTCGCTCTGCAATAACAGTGCTGACCTAGATTCAGTGTGTTCAGGGCTGCTTGTGGAATTTTACAGAGGCCTGCCTGCCTGGCTAAAACACAGGCAGAAAACCATGACTGGGGATTTTTCATGTGTAGCATAATTGCAAGTAATTAAATAAAGTGTACATACTTGTTTAAATATATAAGAAGACAGAATTAACCCAGCTAACACATATATTTCGATGAACATTGCTAGAACATTGCTAGATTGCTAAAAAAGACTACGCAAGTTGTTGTGGTTCTTGAACTTACGGTTTCTACCTCAAATGATATACAGAGGGTGGATTAGAGGGATCATTGCCCCCCTCAAACTCCCCCTCCCACAAACACACACACCCCCACACCACCACCATTCTCTGTCAAATCTTTAACATATGCTGCCTTCAATATTTTTGTTTTTTAAGCTGGGGAATGATAAAAATGGACTCTGTTCAAGAAAAAGAAGTGAAAGCATTGCTATGGAACAGTGGTACTGATCGCTAAGATTTTTTCCAACTTTGTAATACTGAAACTTAAAATGAGGATGACTAAAACTAACGCTGTTTATATTTAATTTAATTGAAATGCAAGTTTTAAACTGTTTAATGACATTATTCAAAATTAAGTTGGGTTTTTGTGATGCAATGCTTTTGTTATCTTTGTGCCTTCATCAGATACTTACAAGATTATTTAAATACTTTTCTGTCTGTTTTTCAGGTTTGGGGGTGGGGTCATGGTGTCCAGAATGGACGGCTGGCACCCCCTCCACACCAGCGTTGTACCCTTGGAGCTAAATGAACAGCATCTGGCTGGCCCTGTTTCAATCTATGAGAAGACTCGATTTTACATCCATCTAAGAATCTTTGCTGTGTACAACATCTACATCCAAGGATTGAACTTTTCTCCAACTCACTCTCCTCCTTCCCTGAATGCCTGCCAATCTTCCATTCCAGTGGTGGACACGGTTCTAACTATTACCTCGCTCTATTCAGTACTTGTGAACTTGCTGAACTGCATTTACGCATCTTGCTTCCTTAAGGGTCTGTTTGAAGTGGGTGGCCTGAAAAAGTGTCTCAAAGGCCTAAAGGAAAAGACTCAAATGAAACACAGAAATAAACAGATAAGAGGAGACAGGATGGGAGAAGGGACAGATGAAGTGGATGGTACCAAAACGACAAGGATATCTCTCAGTTTTCCAATCAGCGCTGGACTGCCTGGTTTCTCTGCACAAAAGCACTGTCCAATAATTCATCCCCCTTCCTCTTCTATAGCATTTGACAGAGATGCTTCAAATAGCACTGTGTGGAAGGAGGAAACTCTTAGAGACAAAACATTGTCCAAAGGATCAAAATCAGACTACCTATCCTGCTCTTCCTCCTCCACTCTCCCCATTGATTTGACTGCACCTGTCAGTAAGAACTGCAAATCCACTATGTCTTTTTCTGTGGCTGGCAGTGGCCCCCACTTTCCAACATCTGCATTGCACACATCTGCTAAAATGGACTACTCAAGAGAGACATCTGGAGCTAGTCTTCCTAATGACTACCCAGAACACTCAACAACGGAGACTGCACATATCTTGTTCAACCTGAGCGCAAGAGCCTACCAAGGTCAGGTGACAAAGGACCTGGAAAGCACGAAAGGCAAAAAACGTAAAGGAAACAGTCTACATGTTGAACTGAGCCTCCCTCTTCCCAGTATAAACCCACCATCATCTTCATCAAGCCCTCCTCCTCTTTCACCCCCTTCTGTCTCTCCATTGACCCTCCCTCCTCCATCCTTCCATGACTCCTATCAAGCAGTGCCAAAACCGGAGCTGCTGTGTGGGGTATGCCACCGTCTGTTCAGCACCGCCTCGTCCCTCACTGTGCACATGCGCCTTCATCGGGGTGGACGACTTCTCAGCTGCCGCCATTGTGGCAAAGCCTTTATCCATAATAAAAGACTGCAGTCCCATGAGGCCACCTGTCGGCAAGCACTGCCAGCTTTCTCCATCCAGCCCAAACAGGAACCTTTGGAGGAGGGGAATGTGGAGAAAACAAATGAGGCAACAGAGCCAGAACAGCTTGGACAAGAAACAGGACCTGGACGACCCATAAAGAAAGGACGAGGCCTCCAAGGACATCATGCCAGGGCAGTGTCTCACAGTGATGCCCTCAGGGATGAGGATCACTTTGTTAAGATTGTTGATGGACATATCATTTACTTCTGCTCAGTGTGCGAACGCTCCTACATGACTTTGTCAAGTCTCAAGCGCCACTCTAATGTGCACTCATGGCGTCGGAAGTACCCATGCCACTATTGTGACAAGGTTTTTGCTCTTGCGGAGTACCGCACCAAACATGAGGTGTGGCACACTGGTGAAAGGCGATACCAGTGCATATTTTGCTGGGAGGCCTTTCCTACCTACTACAACCTAAAGACACACCAGAAGGCATTCCATGGCATTAGTCCTGGCCTTATCTCAAGTGAGAAGACAGCCAATGGGGGCTATAAGCAGAAAGTTAATGCACTTAAACTCTACCGCCTACTACCCATGCGCTCTCAAAAACGGCCCTATAAGACATACAACCAAGCTTTGGCCGATGGACTGCTCAAACCTGACCCATCAGCTACCTTGCATTTGCCGCTAGGCTGCAGCCTCCCTCCAAGTCTGGGCCCCAGTAAACTGGACTCCTTCCTTAAGGACAAACATCCCCAAGACATTAAGCCTGATCCTGAGAGTTTCCTGGTCAAGATGGACTCAGAGCAGTGCAGGAAGCTGGCAAAAGCCCAGGCAGAGGTACCAGCAGAGGTTAATGAGAAGGAAGGGTCAGATTTACATCTCTCTGGCAACAGCAGCATCAAAACCAAAAATGTCAAAAGCCCAGAGACAGCAGTTTCTTCTGTCATTACATTTGGCCATAGCAAACCCTCAGTCATTATGCATAGCACAGCACTCCCGTCCTCTGTCATTGTTCAAAGAGATAAGACACCCTCTGCGGATGGAAAATGTCCTTCTGAGAGCAGTCATGCAATGGATAAGACTTTGCAAAAAACACTTAAAAAGCATACACAAAAAGATCATACACACGCCCATAGTAAGTGGGACACAACCAGCTCACGTACAGAAGTCTCAAAAATCCAACAGCCAGCAGAAAAGATTCACAAGGGACGAAAAGCTCATACCAAGAGTGAGTCAAGCAAAGTGGTTCCCATATCTGTGGGTTCAGAGGTCAAAGGGAGTGGGCCTCTTTGTCAGATCACTGTACGTATAGGAGAAGAGGCTATTGTCAAAAGAAGCATATCTGAGACAGACCTCATGAGAGACAAAAATCCACCAAGTAAAGACAAAAAGGGCAACTTCCTGCATGGAGAGCAGAGAGAACCACGGCATACCCATCACCACCACCGCAAACACCATAGTCATCGCAGTTCCAGCCAGGAAGAAAGTGATTCTAAACTGCCAGGCAAGGTGAGGAAGTATTTCTTCCGACAAGAAGTCAGAGAGGACAGGAATGATCATGATGGAGAAGACAACCTGTGGAGACCCTATTATTCATATAAGCCCAAGAGAAAGGCTTTGCATATGCAGAAGATCAAGAGCTGGCAGCGCAAAATGCACTACAAACGATCACTGCGGCTGATGAAGAGAGCGGAAAGACTAATGAATGATGTAAACAAAGGGGAGGATGGTTTAGAGGAAGAGGAAAAAGATGAAGTAAAAGAGGGGGAAAAAGAAGTTTCTCATCAGAAGGAGATCAAAGAAGACACTCAGCCTCCTTGTGTTCCCACAATAACAGAAGAGAAGGAGGAAGAAAAGGGGGGTCCTGGAAAGCGTGACCTTTCTTTCTCCACAGCTTTAACCCAATCCACTCTGAATTCTCAACACACAGTTTCCCCTATCATCAAACAACGTTGGTCTGGGGACCAGGCCTCTGAATGTGGATCTTGTGGCCGCTGGTTCTCCAGTTCGAGGAAGCGAGACAAACATGAGCTAACACATCTATTTGAGTTTGTGTGTCTACTTTGCAGAGCTACTTTCCCTTCTCAGACCAAATTAGAGGAACATCAGAGAACCAGTCACCCAAAAAATAAACCTCTGCCTACCTCTGCTTCATGTAATTCAGAGTCATCAAGCAAGGAAAATTCAACGGAATTAGAGGAGACAAGCAGTGTATTAAACAGGCGGTTCTTAGAAAAGGGGAGTTCAGCTCGCTTGGGAAGAAGGCCATTGACTAGATATACCTGCTCACAGTGCGATAAAGTATGTAAGACTGCTGCTGCACTAAACTGCCACCTGAAGAGGCATGAGCTAGGCAACACTACAGAGACCATGCAGCCAGTCCTGGACATGCAAAGTCACAATACTGTGGTACCAGAGGTAGACAAAGTTCAAAGGACAGATTCAGACATTACACCTAGGCATGCGCAGCCCATCCCAGTTATAAACTATCTCAAATCAGATTCTCAACACACACAGAAACAGGCAGGTGAAAGGAATATAGAGCACCAAAAAATAGCTTCTGGTGAAAGTCCAAAGTTAGCAGCTGTTGACAAAATCCAGAGTTCGCATTTGAGCACTGTATCTTCCCCAGTTAGACTCAGCCCAACACCAGAAAGGTCAAAAGTCATCTCCCCTACTCTCCCCAGTGTGCTGGTAATGAATGGAGCAGAATGCCTGGACTTCCGAACTCCTGAGAAACGGAGTCTAGATGCACAGGATCAGAGGAGAAGAAGCCTCACACCCACTGACAGACCAAACCAAGTCTGTCAAGTCCAAATGGCAGAAACGTTTAGAACAGATGCAGATCCATCTATATCCACTGCGTTACAACCGGTCAAGGAGAGTGTTTTGAGTGATCAAGAGGTAGAAACACATCAACACAGGGAAATTCACATCAGTGATCCCTCACAAGAGGCTGCACAAGAGGCTCAAGATCTTAGAGTGTCCAGAACGGCTTGCAGCATCCAAGCAGAGGATTTGTCCATGCCAACGATACTGGCAAGGGAGAGGGAGTTTTCCCAGCAAACTGCATACCAATACTCGACCAACAAAATTCGATCCACGGACGATGTGATGCTCATAGTGCCCAAAGAGGAGCCACTGAGCCCTGTGCCCTCTCCCACATGTTCTGTCATTCAAACCACTCACAAAGGGCCACCTCAACGACACCCGCAGTCCCCTAGTCACTCTCCAAGACCTTTGAACCTACAGTTGCGTTCACATTTAGAGACAAACCAAGCACACCAAGGCACACACAGTGCTGAGAAACAAAGATCTGTGCGTCCAACAGGTTCAGATCACAGCAGTGAGCTCCCCTCTTCTCGTTCTGTGCTGCACCCCCAAGTGCCCCATTCAGAGCCAGAGACAAAGGACAGCACCTCTTCAAGAGATCCCTGTAGAGAATCTGGCTATCCTGTTCGGGAGTATGCACTTCCCTTAATCATACCAGGAGGGTACTGCTCTGGTAAGAAACAGGAGGACCAGATGCTCATGTCATATCCTTCTGCACCCTTGTCTTTTGGTGCACTGGGGAAGATGGTACCCCATACTGACTCAACAAAACTGCCCTTTTACCCTGATCCCTATCAACTCCTCTATGGCCCACAGCTACTACCATACCCATACAACCTCGCCACCCTGCCTATGGCTCTCAATATGATGGCACCAGGGGACAAAGTTGAGCCCTTGCCCTTTTTACCTACTCTTTTCAACTATGCTGCAGTAGGTGCCCCTTTGCCCCACCCTTTAGTAGTGAACCCCAGCCTATATAATAGCAGCAGTAGCACAAAGCGAAACAGTGACAACCCATGAGCGTATGTGGAGCTGCAGCACTGAAGGAATACTGTACAGCTTATAAGAGGACCAGACCTTAGACGGAAGATGTGTTGTTGCTGTTTGTTAACTGAACTACTTGCACAGACGTTTAAGTCTCTTTGGAAAAGTAGCAAAAACCATAGGTGTATGTACAAAATTAAATATAGTGAAGTAATGGAGAGGTGCCTTGGAGGTAGGACCTATGGGTAAAGGGGAGGTTGTGATCTGGTGATCTACTGGTCCAATATGGACCTCTTCCCTTTGCCAATGGCAAAACACACCTCTGACACACCACTCCTCTCCCTCTTTAGAAGAGTTAGAGCTTGGTTATCCGTCCTCTCAGATTTGTTGTAATAACTGGTATAAATAATACATCTGGACAGCTAACAGGGTGTATTTTCTGGAAAAAAAAAGACAAAAAAAAAAATAGTGTGCTTTCCAATAGTGACAGTATACCAATAACAATCATATTTGTAGGTCTGTTATAGGCTTTTATTATTGCAAATAGAAATAATATAGGGGCCAAGCTCTTCATTCTAAAATGGAAAGATACACACTCAATTCAGTGAAGGAAGACAATAGCTCTATAAGCAGTTTTATGGGTGTGTGTGTGTGTGTGTGTGTGTGTGTGTGTGTGTGTGTGTGTGTGTTTCAACCTCTCATCATGCATGTAGTTTGGGGTAGCTGTCTTTTTACAACATTATGTAGGTTCTTTTGTGTGTATTTTCAGTACTGGCTTCAATGTGAGCGTCTGCGCCGTGTGTGTGGGTGTCTTGAGGGTGATGTGTGCATGCACTGCACAGTTGTAGCCAGCAACGTTTGTGCTATATCCGCCTGGTTCAGTTAAACGGATATTGATATCGATGCGGATATATGAGCATCATTCCTGGAGAGGCTGTTACAACTTTTTGTAAATCAGCAAGTAGTAAAATTAGATGAGGTTCTTCCTTCGTCAGTCACAACTTAGCAGCTTTGATAGCTTACCTACATGTCATATTGGATGGAGTTTGTTCATATGTGATCTTTTTTTAACTAACCAGCATCATGGTTGCTTGGTAATTTAATGGCAATTAAGGATGGACTGCATTTTGCAATGGCATGTACACAGTATGTTTGTAGAAGTTGTTGAAACGATTGCTAGGAGGCTCAAGTGAAGAACTGGACACAAACCTTTTTTTTTTTTTTTAAACATCTGAGTACTCGTCAATTATCTTATCGTCGTTTCTAGAAAGGAAAATAAGTTTTAGTGGCCTTCTCCTCCCCAGTGCCCCCTGGTGTCCACCAAAGACACTCCATTTACTTGACTGAAATCTGAGAGAGACCGAGGTAAAAAGCAGATGAGAGCGACAGAGAGAGAGTGGGAGGGAAGTGGAGCAAAGTGCAGTGAGTCTGTTATCGCCAGTAGAACTTCCATTACAAAGTCGCGGAAAATAAAGCTCTAAGCAGCTGGTGAATACCGTTTTTCAGGCGGACACGATCTAAAGAAGCCTGTTACGCATGAGCTGGGGGTTATGTTGGCTAGCCAACCGTCTTTCTCCACGTCTCCTCTGCAGTGCACAGAAACAGCAAGAGTTGACGTCAGCTCCTCCTGACGTCCGCGCGTGGTCTGAGTTGCAATGCTTAGGACTTGAAAAAAAAAGAAAAAGAAAAAAAGAAAGAAAAAGAAAAATTGCTCACTGACCTGGAGTGGCCTGAACACTCCTTTAGGACTTTCCTGTTTTTATATATATATTATATATATCTTTTTAAAACAATATAATTTGTTTATTTTACCTATTTTTCCCTTTTTGATAGAGAGATTTGTGAGATTTGTGAGGATTGTGCTTGAAGGTGGTCTTTCAAGTGCACACGAATATGAATGTAATTTTAGTCATGAGGTTAAAAAAAAACATGAACAGTATGGTAGATGTTTTCTGACTTGAAAAATAACATGTAATAACGAACCGCTATGAGGTATTCACATATATACAGTAGTCTTAGAAACATGTCTAGGAACTTGGATTCAATATAATCATAACGCATGAGCAGCACTCGCTTCTTCATTATCCTCTGGTATTGCCATAACAATCATCACTTTGCTTTCTTTCACATGTGTGGTTCTGTTTATTTTTTTTTTCTTTCTTTTTTGCTGATGGTTGGCTTGAAATACTATCTGCTGTAAAGCTGTCTACTTTCAATTAATCTTTTTCGTTCTATCGTTTTAACTTAAAACTGAAACCAAAAAAAAAAAAAAAAACAGAGCGCCCCCCCACCCCCACACCCTGAAGCTGTGCTTCATGACTTTTACACGGTTACAGTACATGCTGTCCACTTATAAAAGTCCCCACAAACACAAATCACTCACACTGTGATTTTTTCCCCCTTTCCCCTTCCCACTACCGAACATTTTATCCTGTCCTTTTGAAGTGAGTGCATTAAAGCCGCAGCACTGTTCATTTCTGAACACAATGAGAAGATTTGTTGCTTTTCTTGGGTGTAGGTACTTTCATGTAGTGTGTGTGTGTGTGTGAGTGTGTGCGTGTGTGTGTGTGAGTGTGTGTTAGAGCACATTTAAGGAAAAGGAAAACCAAAACAAGCACCATATCCCGTGAGGCTTGCCACCAAATCAGAGTTTGGTTTTGGACCCCTACCAACCTGTTGTTAAATTCGCCTTGCACATTTTCCTCATGAGCAGTGTTGGGTTGGAACAGACTACATGCAGTCTGATTAATCAGAGTAGGATACGTTTTGAAATATCTGTGATCAGACTGCTGTTACTTTTTTACGGATTACTTTGAATCGGATTTGTAACACCACTGAATCTGCCTGCGAGCTGCATAACTGCATCGCCATAACCGAAATACGACTAATTTATTATTATTATTTTTTCTGGATTGACCTTGGAGTTACTTTGCTAACTTTTTTTTTATTTTAATCAAATCATTCCAGCTGTTACAAATAATCATTCCAACTGTTAAAGGAACAGTGTGTAATTTTAAGCAGCTCTGTTCTATCTAGGGACGGAGCTTGTTTTTCTGGGCCAGAAAAATGCAAACAGAAGCCTAGAAACAACAAAAACTAATATGATCTAATGCAAAGCAATATTGTGAATCATGTTTTCCATGATATCTTTGAAATTTAATGATTACGCATTGAAAATTACGAACTGTACCTTTAATAATAGACGATGGGACTGTTACATAAACAACGCAAACCTTTAACGAATTAGCACAAAGATGTGTTTATGTGCTAGATGGTGCATAACAGCTCTCTGAAAATAAATACATATGTATACGTTACTGATGAGACTTTTTTGGTACTAAATAAAGTAGTCAATTAGATATATTAGATATATCATTCTTATTTTTTTTTTGTACTGTGACATAGCCCTAAGGTAGTCCAAAAGATAATATTTTTTAATGTAATCTTCAACTTTACATTACTTATTATATTTGAATTGTGCAATTTTTAAATTTCCTTATTTACCCAACACTGCTCATGAAATATAAAACATGTTAAATAAACTATGTCCATAAAAGCGGTTGATATTTCATAAACAAGTAAAAAACAAAAAAAACAGATGTATAAATTACTCACAAAACAAGAACACACATTATGTTAATTTATGATCATGCACTTTACCAAAATTTTGATTATCAAACCAAATTTCAAATTTGTAATTTCATGTACCAGTGTATTATTATTATTATTATTATTATTATTATTATTATTATTGAAAAAAATCTCACAATGTGAATGTTGAATAACTAAGGACGTATTCTAGGAAAACGTTTCGAGGCAGTTTTGTTTGCCTGAAATTATGCCACCAAAATATGGTCTTTGCAGGTAAAATGACAGAACGAGTGTAGGTGGATGCACCTACATCCTGTATCAAGGGTCACACACCCCACACACTGTTTGTTTTTTAGCTGTTCCTAAAACGCAAATACAAGCAACACGCAAAACCAGATGAAACCAGCAGAAGACCCCAATAGAGACATCAATATTCAGTCCAAATAGCTAAACGTTTAGCTACGTATGTGTGTTCAGCAGGTCTAGTCGTAGGCATGTGATGGATTTTGTCCCGGTATTGTGAAAATGTACAAGCTACAATTGTGCCATTGTTTTAGAGGTTCACATATTTGGCCTGAAATGTTTCCTGAAATGTTTGGTTGTTTCTTGTTGACTTCTTCTTCACACAAAGGGTCTATTAACACATTGCCAAATCAAGCCTGTAATAATCTATCATTTTTTTTTGTTCACCTTCCTTTATTTCTTCGCTCTAGTTCTTCAGTCGCCCTCTGTCCATGCTACAACCATACAAATAAAGTATTAACCTGATGACCTACTAAAGAGTTTTGAATCAGTTCCATGGTCAAGATGATGAATGCGCCGTAGTCTCTGGTAACTGAAGCTTTTCATTTCAAAACTTTTACTTTTACTTTTACTTTTTTTGCACTAGCGCTACAACGTTACGAAGTAAAGGAGATGAGAAAACAGGTGTTGTGCTGTCAGACTAGTTTATTATCGAAGGACTTTTTAATTCTTCATATTATTTACACATTTTATTTAAAGTAAAAAAAAATAATAAAAAAAAAATCCAAAAGCACAAAATCTAGATCCAGATGTTTAAGATAGCCTTCTCTACTTTCAGAACGGAAATCTTTTGCATATGTTTACAGAAAAGCTGGTTTATTAAACCTTTTTGCTAAATGACCTTTGTCATATCGTTTGTAAAAGTGATCTGAATAAGTAAGGAATAAAACGTTTGTTGGAGTGTTGTTATAGGAAAATAATCAACAACAGGTTGGTGTGATGTAGCACACTGTGAAGCAGAGTTATTATTACCACCGTGAATTGATTATAAATGATTGTTTTCCAATAACAGGACATCCCAGAGTGTTTTATTCCTCTTATGCCACAGCAATTTTCCAACAACTACAAGATTTAATTTCTTAAATAATGACATGTTTTACTTTTTATCAATTTATAGTTACATATAAAAGGACGAACGTTCACGAAACGAGTTAATGCCTGTTATCATGTATGTTATAGCAGCTCTTTTTTTTCTCTCTTTCTCTTGAACTTAATACGACAAAAAAAGCAGCTTGTCATGATACAGAGAAACCGCAAAGAGGCGTAAACTCCTCTGTCCCGAAGTCAAAGTTACAGCTTTACCTCTGACTGTTACAAAACGCTGACACTGGAGACTCCTTCCATGAATGTTACATAAAACATCTCCGGATAGAAAGTCAGCCCATCGATGACTACACACTTTTCTTTGTTAAACAACGACACTTCTTTTTTTTTTTTTTTTTTTTTAAATATATCTGTTTTACACTTAGGTTACGTGGCGTGTCTGCTGTACGAGTTCCTGTGAATGAGCTGTTACTATAGCAACAGCGCATTAATATAAGCCTGTCGTTTATGTTACAGCTGGAACTACTTTCAGAGATTTGCTCTTAAAGAAACTTAATCTACACCTCTGATCTGAGAATTTAACCTTACACCTTCTAACCAATCAGATTCAAGAATTCAGCAACACTGTGGTATAAAAACAATGATTCCAGTTCGAAGATGCGTTACGGATGACGGATTTTTGAACGTTGATTCCTGGGAGGTTTTAAAAATATATCATCTAGCTAAATATCATTTGTTTTTGTTTTTTTTTAATTATATATGATTAGACTTTATGGTTTCCTTTTCATAAGCAGCAATTTTCAAACTCTGAGATTCAAGTGATACGAAAGCATAGTGTTGCACTACTGCTAATGCCTGTGGCAGCGAGGAAATTAAATTTAAATTAAATTTATCAAATTAGTTTCTGAGTGCGTTTTTTTTTTTTTACAGGAAACCTGTTCAAGGAAGTTCCACAAAGATGATAAAGAGATTCATAGTGATTTTGTTTGAAAACTAAGTTAAACACGGACCACCTCCAAGTTTATAAAGCCCACCCATGTACAACACGTGCACGCACACACACTCACTCACACACACACACACACACACACACACACACACACACACACACACACACACACACACACACACACACACACACACCTCACACCATGTGTCTGAGTTCACTGGAATAGGCAAACAAACATCAATCACCTCTCAAAGGTCATCCACCGATCAGACACGGACTAACAGGACGGCCTACAACTGTCAATAACCGGCTGCTTTCAAAATGTCTGTCAGTAAAATACTCACTCGAATTTCATATACGTGTGGTTTATGTGAGTAACGTGATCACACGTGCAAGAAACATGGCAGTTCTTTTTATGCTCTGAAATGTGGCAACATGTAAATAATAAGCTGCGATCACATGTGAAAACATGAGAATGACTAATGTTAGGAGAAAATTAAAACCACGTGCCCTATGTGTGAAACATTAAAACATGAAAATAAATGATTTGTGTGAAAAATCGAATAAAATAGTAACACATGCCCTAGGTGTGAAAATGAATCGTATAAAATTCACATTTTGAAACTAAATGAATCATGTAAAAACAAACACGAAAATAAAATAGTCATATAAGAAAATAACACGAAAATAAATTAAAGATATGAAAAAATCATATATGAAAATAAATGAATGATGCAACAAAATCATATGATACAATAAATGATTTATGTGAAAAATCATGTACACTGAAAAAATCATGTATCATTGAAAAATTTTATGAAACAGCGTGAGAGGTGTCTATTGTGTAAAGTTCATATGATTATTCTGGTTTTTTTTAATCATTTTTTTTTTACTGTTGATGGAAAACTGACTTACCAGATTATTATTTTATGGGACGTGTGCATTTTCTTTCCCATCCATCACATAATTAGCACGATCTTTAGAAGAACTGTACAAATTAGCAGTAAGAGAAACAAAAAGTCAGCATTCACACCCTCAGCTGTAGAGTAATGATGGATACGAGCACATTGGATTTTTTATCCGAAACGGATGGTTAGGTTTCCTAAGGACACATTATTTCATCCGTGACCTCGTGCATTTACTCGACCGATCCCACTAAAAGCAAACAGCCCGTGATCGATACGTGATGCAAACACGCCTGCTGTCTGATCTCTCAGAGCTGCTCTGCAGTGCCAAAGTCAGCCAGTTGTAAGACCGACCCAAAACCTCTGACATTTCACAATCTGTGAAATTAATAATCACTCACGGCAAGTCCCAAACTCCTTCTCCAGCCCAGGATTGTTTTGCTGTCCAGCGCTGGGTCAGCTGAAGAATGGACTATCTGAGGAAAGCGAGTGTGTTGCTCGTGTTGTACCTGAACGGCAACTGGCTTTGCTCGGTTTCAGCAATAAAGGTCAGTTGGAAATTTCCTCAAAATGCTATTTTACACTTTTTAAGATACTTGTTCTCGCTAGTGTGTGTGTGTGTGTGTGTGAATAAAATTAAAAGTTACAGTTTAGGATGTTACAGTGTCGATTTTATACCACAAGTGGCGTAAGTGGATTTGAAAAGAAGTAAACACAACTTCTGCAGCAAACTATTTTTAAAATAACATTTTCTGCAGATGCTAATGCACGTTAAAAGCCACGTTATATTTGAACTTAAACAATGCCATAGTAATTATGGCAGGAGCAAAAGTTTGGACTCCCTAATAAGTCAGTAATGCCCCCTTTGGCTGATATCAGTGCTTGCCAACACTTTTGCATTCAGCTAGGAATCGTTCTATTTTTTTTTTTTTTAAAGCTGTATTTGTATAACCGATGAGCCGCATAGACACTTAGCAGCTGCAAGCCAGTACTGGTCAGAAATTCCAGAATTAACCCTTTCATGCATAAACAATTTAAAAACATATCCAGCTTCTTCTTTAGTTGCTTTTTTATGACATCATTTGAATTTGTAGGAACACCATGAGTAAAAAATGGATCAAACATAATACCTGAAAGTTAAAAAAAAAAGTTTCAATGTATTTATTTAAAAAAATATGTAACATGTAATGAAATATGAGTATTAAAAATAAATATTTGCAGTTTAGCAATGTTGAAAATTCAGCAGCTGATATGTATATATATATATATATATATACACAGTACTGTGCAAAAGTCTTTGGCACCCTTTTTTTTTTTTTCTTTAGTACAAACTTTGTTATAGATGTTTATTTTCTGACGTCTACATTATTGATTCAGTACAAAAACATTTTAGATTCCAAACATTAGTTTTTCAGCACAAAATGAAATGTTACAGAAAAATGTTTGTGTGTCAGTAAAGAAAGCAGCAGATTCCATAAGAGACACTTTT